>JAQQSO010006800.1:0-11064 GCA_028658305.1 Pachyuromys duprasi
AAAGTGAAAAAACAGTAATTAATATAAAAAATAAAAACTTAATTTAAAAATGTTTTGGAGAAGCACTTCCTACTGGAGTGCTCAGCTAGCTTTCTTTCTTTTTCATTTTTATTTATCATCATTATTATTTACAATTTATTCACTTTGATCGCAGTTGTAAGCCCCTTCCTCATCTCCTCCTGGTCCCATTCCCTCTCCTTCTTTCTCCATTTATGTCCCTCTCCCCTACTCCACTGATAGAGGAAGTCCTCCTCCACTGCTGTCTGACCCAAGCCTCTCAGGTCCTATTGGGATAGCCTGGGCCCTCTTCCTCTGTGGATTGGCTAGATTTCCTCACTAGGGAGAAGTGATTAAGTTGCAGGCACCTGAATTCATGTCAGAAACTGTATATTCAACTCTTACTAGGGAAGCCACATGGAGACTGAGTTGTCTATGGTCTACATCTGAGCAGGGAGTCCTCTCTTCCTCTCTATGTATAGTCTATGCATAAGTCTCTGCAGTCCCCTGGGCTCTGCTTCATTTTTTGGCTTTGTTGTTTTCCTTGTGTGGCTCCTGTCCCCTCCGGGCCCTTTTATATTCATGTTCTTCCATAAAACTCTCTGCACTCTGTCTGAAGTTTGGCTGTGCATCTGCTTTGGCCCCCTGCTGGGTAGAGTCTTTTAGAGGACATCTGTGGTAGGCTCCAGTCCTGTTTCCTCTCTCCTACCGCTTCCATTATCTATCCTGTTTTCCCTTCTGAATGAGAATTAAGCATCTTCCCTAGGGTTCTCCTTGTCATGGGAGATCCAAGATGGCTGCACAGACCATGCTGGGTATCTAAACAACTCAGCCAGCTTTCTTATTCAACTCATGCCCACCTGCCTAAGGATAGTGCCACCCACAATGGGCTGGGCTCATCTTCTGCATCAATCAAGACAGTCTCTCACCAACATGCATGCAAGCCAATCTGATTGAGGCATTTCTTTAAACAAGGTTCCCTTTCTCCAGGTGACTCTCACATGTGTCAAGTTGACAATCAACTTAGTAACTGAGGATACTAATTGTCCTCAGCATCTTCTGATTTTAAAATTAAAATCACCTTCTAATATTCCATAAATATTAACAGAACGTAATGTCTACATAACCCAGGTCCTAAGCATATTCATATGCTGCAGATATTTCTTTGAGTATACTTTTATATTCTATATTTCTTAAAACCAAAATTCAAGTCATGAATCTAAGATGAGATAAAGTTGGTCTTTTATCATTGGAATCCTTTCTTTCTATTCAGGAGTGAGAGTCAGTCCCTATTCTCAGAGTGATTCTCTGTGAATAAGACACAGAGACCTAGTTTACTCGTATGTTTGTGTGTGTGTGTGTGTGTGTGTACAGAATGGAGGTGTGGACTGAGACCACCTAAGGGTTTTAGATGTCCTGTTTTCACACTCTCTGCTTTATTACCTTTAGACAGTATGTTTCACTGAACCTAGTGATAGGATGGTAGCCAGCAAGAACCATAGACCCTGATTGCATGGGCTACTGTGCTTGGTTTAAAGAACAGAGCTGGCCTCACACTTTTGTGTGCGTGTTGGTGATTTGCACTCATATTCTCAAGATTTCACAGCAAGCGCTCTTACTTCTTGCCTGCTAAATTTTGCCAGCAAAATTTTCTCCTTTTATTGCCACAAAATTTCTACGAATAGGCATCACTAACACCATCCACTCTGAAGAGTAGTAGGTGTCTCTGATGTTTTGAACTCAGGAGTAGTCATACAGCTAGTTGAGCATGTGAACTTCCTCTATTAGGATACTTGTGCACAATGGGCGGGGCCTTCCTCCATTAGAGATAAATGGAAACTATGAAGTCTTTGCTTACTCTAAGTATGCAGCGTGAATATTAGACTATTTATGTGGAATGATTGAATGTGTTTCCAGTTTTACATTTTTCAGAGAAGAATAGAGTATAATTATATTTTTTAATTTTAATTTTTTCACAATTTATTCACTATATACCTCCAATTGAAGCCTCCTCCCTTAACTCCTTTCAGTCCCACCTTCCCTCCCTCTTCCCCCTATCTGCTTCCCCTAGTCCACTGAAAGGGAGAGTTCCCCTCCTTTGCCATCTGCCCATATCTTATCAATCCTCATCAGGAATGCCTGTATCTTCTTCCTCCATGGCCTAGCAAGTGATCAAAGAGCAGACAGCAGAGTTCACAAGAGAGACAGCCCCTTTCCCCCTTACTTGGGCACCCATAGGGAGACTGAACTGCCAATTGGCTATATCTGAGCAGGGGGTCTAGGTCCTCTCCAAGCATGGTCCTTGGTGCAGCCGTCCTTCAGAATGCCCTGGGCTTAGATTTTTTAGCTGTGTTGTTCTCCTTGTGATGCTCCTGTCCCCTCCATGTATTAAGTGTAAACATTCTGTTTCATATGAAATAATTAAACAGTGGAGAAATACAAATGGATACCTGGTAAGATAAAGTCAGTAATCCACAGATCATAAGTGTCTTTAAAGTAGCACATTAATGTCATTGAAAATATTAAAATAGTTTTCAGAGAAAAAAATGGAATTAAGTCTTATGTACTGAGAATGCATATCTTATAAAAATCATTTAATGAAATAATTCATTAAGAGGCTAAAGGTTAAATAATTATCTAAAGATCCAGAGATTTTCAATTTGACCCCAATAGGTAAAATATTTATTTCTCTCATCTCAGAAGACCCTTTGAATTCTTTGTTAACAAAAACAATATAAAATTTTATTTGTAAATTTGAAATAAGTTAAACTTTCTTTCAGTCTATAGGAAAGTTATTAGTACTGAGGTCTAATTTTAGAGTTAGTGTGATGGGAGAAGGGACACCTAAGGCCACTGTAGGAGGATTGTGTTGACACTTTCTAAAGTTTTAGAATCAGAAAGCTGTAGGTGGCTGCCAATTCATTTGTCTTACAAACGGAGCATATGTTCACATGCTGGTGTCTTATAAACCTGAAGGCATCAACTTCAATTGTCACTAACTCCAACCCAATATTTGTTTTCAATCATTTCTAACCTGAAAGGCCTGGATGATACAAACCCAATTTAAAGGCTAACAAAATTGTCTTCTCCTCTCTGTATTGCAGCACATGATCCATCTCATATAAAGTCCTTCGCTGTCTATCTGAACTGAAACACTCACTTTGTATCACCTTTTCAATACAAGCCTAAAATCAGTGATGGCAAAGACTCAGATGTGTTTGTGCTGCCTGATTAGTTGAATTGGTCTGTGCTTCCCTTGGTATTACACTGTACTCAATTGTATTTTCTCTGATGCAAAAGAAATGACAAGTTGCTTAACACAGGGTCAATCCACAGGTATGACCTCTTGCAGGGGCTGAAGTAGGAGCCCTTTGGGGAAATAGACTCATTTTGCTGTTTCTCTAAAATGAGAATATAAAGAACTCTTCAAAGGTTGTTTTTTTTTTAAAATAAGGATTAAAACAAGAAATAAATACTTTGAAAAATTATATCAAATATGTTAACTTCCTTCATCCATAGACAATGATTTGATAAGATTCCTTTAGCCAAAAACTCAGCATAAGCTTTCTCTCCTCGGGGAGGCAGATGACAAGTAGATTAACAAGCATTTCTATTTACCATTCTTTGATGTTTGCCAAAATAAATTACAGGGATAGTTTAGTTTTTTCTTAAAAGATGGGACACAAAGAAATTTGGTTCATCGCTATCTTCTTCTTCTGAGATTCCTCTCATCTGTCACAACACAGTAGTTATGAAAAATGAAACTATAAATTTAATTTAGAGGCCAATTTGCAGCTAATCTTTGGAGTAATTCCAGTGTGAATAATACAGCAATTCAGATGCATGGGCAGTCAGTTCAGCCTTGATTTATTAGGATTTGAAAAATCTTCCTTTCATTAATGATAATTAATAAACAACCGAAAATAATTTTCCAAAATTATCTCTCCTTATCTCAGTCTTTCAGTTCTGAAAAGTAGTTACATTGTTTATTAAAATTATGATGATAAGGAAAGGTTTTGTTTTGTTAAAGACAGAAGAATGTCTTTAGTTTACAAGCCATGACTCTTCCAGGTCTTGTAAGAACTGTTCAGCTTTTGGTTATAGCTGTCTATTTTTTTTTCTGATATTATTCCCATTAGAATTAACATTTTGAATATCTGAGCATAAAGGCCCTGGGATTTGATATTGATTTCCAGCTCTGTGTAAACCTTAAAGGATGAATTTAAATCTAGCTGCAAAGAGAATGACATTTATGTTCACGCCTAGGTGTCAGGTTTAGTTGAAATTTTTTGACTTATTAAAACTCTGCATTCTGACACATCTGATGTACTGTGAGCCCGTGCACTCATATGCATGTGTTTAAATAGAGAGCCACGTCACACCAAGACTTACGAAGATCAGTACTCAGAAATGGTTCACACTCATTTTCTTTTCTGTATGTTATTGCATGCTCTTTAGCTGCCGTGTGCAAACTTCAAAAACAGGTATTTAAAACACAAAGAAACACAAAGAACCAAAAGCTAATGACTGCTTTTGTTTTATTTTCCTTCATTCCAAATAACATGAGCACACACGCACACATAGAAACTTGTTTCTATTCAATCGGCCCTCTGTGTTTCACTCATCTTTAAGCCAAGGCCATGAATTCTCCAGACTTTGTATTATTCCATTAAGCAGGCACAGTACGTTCAGTCCTAGGCATATAAAACTCCTTTCAGCTCTGGCATTCATTAAAATGAAGTAAATAAACAAAGAGTGACTGATGGCCCCAAGGTTGTAGCTGTGAGCCAAACCATTATAGGTGCTATAAAATGCAAGGACAGGAGGGCATAGGCTTCAAAGATACCATTCACTGTATTTCTGTCAATTGTTTTATAAATTTGGCTATATTCTAATAGATGTGATATCGATGAGAGTGCAAGCTAATCAGAATCACTATTGAATTGGTATCTTGTGTATAGAGTATGTATCTGGAAATGAGGAACATAAAATTTGAAAGGGAGAAAGCTTGTTGACATTGAATTGTGATACTTGGCACTAAGTGGAGTCAGTTGACAATGCTAAATTCAAATGAAGGCAAGTCTAGGTCGTGAGAGCCACATGCTCTGCTTATTTTCAGATAGTGAGCCTGTTTCCCCTTTATAGAAAACTCTCCAACTGAAGATACAAAAGACCCTTGACCTTGATTTCTCCACTTATTTGCTTGTTTGCTCTTTTCCCTCAATTTGTGTCTGGTTGTTCTTTTCTGGATCTGTAAAAGGAGACCTGGCGTTGAACATAAGGCAAGGAATGGAGGGGAGAAAAATATAGGATTGTATGCAAAGACATACTTTAGCTTGAGTTCCTGCCATTCCTCACCTGCCATGAGTTAAAGGTCATTTCTTTAAGAGATGACACCAGGAAGACAGAGCAACTGTGTTAATTTCCTATCCAAACAAGATCAGCTTTTAAAAATCCCCTGTGTGCCCTCATCGTCTGTATTCTTTTCAGTTTTCTATTGTAAAATGACAAAATTTTTAATTTCTTAAATATTAGGTAAAATTATCTAGTTATTTCATGAGTATTTCACACCTTAATTTATACTTTTTAAAAGTAAGCATGGTTACCATTTTATTTTCTGTTGTTTATATACCCAGAAAGATAAACGATGGAAGAAATGGGTATTTAAACTTCTCTTGCTTTAGAAGAAAATTCTTTTTCATGATATTTTCATTGATACAGCTCTCCTATCAGGCAAAGTAGAAAACTGCTGGCCAATTGGCGTTTGGTAAGCATTTGTCCAGCTGGCCTTTTTCTTCTGGAAGCCAGAAGCTAAGCTGTTTAGTCACTGATTGCTTTAGTTTGGGGGTGTTTGTGTCTAGCTTCTGGGGATTTAAATAATTTTCAAGGACATTGTTTACCTTACTTGCATTTCTGGGGACCTGTTTTATTCACTAACTTTTCCAAGTGGGTCAAACATGTCTTTTGTTTGGTTAAACTGAATTCAGGTCCTTTAAATATGAAAGCTGTTGTTTGTGTAAAAACCCCCATTTATTTATTTGTCACTCGGAGCTTCTGTGTTTATTCCAGGAGGTTTACAGAACTCACAGTGCACTTTGGGTTTAATTTCCCCACATCTTTCAAATAAATCACATCTCTGTTTCTTTAAGGAAAGTCTATCTTGCTTAGCCTCATCCTCTTCTGAGAACTCGTTCTCTGTTAGCGTTTCCACCACAGGCTTTGTTATGCTTTCATCCTTTTACAGATACTTTTAATTTTATTTTTTTCTCTATAAGCATAATAAGGCTTATAGATTTCTAACATATATCTAAATTATTGGTGACACAGTCTACTTTTATAATGTGTGATATATAGAAGACAATCAGTGTGTTAACAGAATATGGCATTTAAAAAAGCTTTATTGAGGTATAATTGATAAATTGCACATACCTAAAATACATAGTGTATACTATCAAATCATCATAATCAGGTTAAGAAATCAGTCTCTCTCAGTTAAGTTTCTTGGAAAGGAAGGCTTTCGAAAAATAATATCTGGCATGCTAATTTCAACTATAGTCAACATGAACAAGTCTGCACACTTGAGTTGCAATTTGGCACATTTGGCTGCTCCCAGGTGATATTCACTCTGGGCATTTTTATTCCACTGTCACCTGAGAGCTTGTTATAACTGCAGAACAGCAAGCGTCACCCTAGACCTGTTGAATCAGAATATACCTTTCCCAAAGGTTCCCCTAGATGATTGCAATAAATTAGAGTGTGTACCTTATTAAACTCTGATAAATAATATTAATGCAATCTTTAGGTTAGTGGCTTACAACCACCAACATCATCACTGAAAACCTTTTGCAACCTCCAATTTTGTGTCTAGTCTCAGCTGTACTAGGGAGACCCAATAGTAATGATGATATGGGCTTTCCAGGACATTCTAATACATGCTAATATTTGAGAGCCACTGTGCTCCCCTATCTTGTTTCCAAGTCACTCTTGGAAAAATGAAGGCAATTGACACAATGCTTGAGCTTGATTTAATATAATGTAGATTCTTGGCATTAAATAGATGATTGACTCAAATGTTTCTACACAAATTACAAAGACCTAGCAGATAAGTGTGTTGCTGCAAGTTTCAATGTAAATGACTCTCTATATAAATAACACTTAAAAGGTAATTCATCGTGATTCATAAATAATATTGGGGTCTTGAAAGTATGTTTGATTCAGGTTAGCCTAATCTAATGGCAGGGAGCAAGTATTTGTTCCAGATAATAATGCCTAGGATAGCATTTCACTTCAAATTATTAGTTTATTTCTAGATATTTTCTGTTTCTTAGGTGGAACAATCAGGTCCATAGAAAACATCACATATTGAAGGACGTTTTGTAGAATAGCTAGCAGTGGCATCTTTCTCTTAACAGGTGAGAGGTGTTGGGTAGTATGGATCCATTCTTATTACTGAATGTTTAGGATTTTCTGAATTAGGCAAAGAGTAAATGGGAGAAACTGGAGGGACAAAAGGGAAGTGGGAAATAATGTACCTATAATATACTCCCAAAAAATTTAAAAAAAACACTATTTCAAAATTCCAATAATATTTAAAGCACTGGATGTTTGAATGGATCCTGCTGAACATAATATTCAGACACATGGAGATTTTCTCTTTTTAAAATATGCAATTTTTATTTTTCTTCGTCTAGATATTTGATCCTTATATGTACCACTTTTTTATTTTCTTTTCATCTGCTGAGGGGTGTCTAGGCTGATTTCATTTTTTTACTATTGTGAAATCAAAGAGCAATTAGCATTGATGTGCAAAATCTCTGTAATAGGATATAGATAGTGTCTGTGGGATATATGTCCAAAGTGGTATACCGGGTACTTTGGTATTTTTATTTTTTATATTTATGTTTTTGATTTTTAAAATTATTTATTATAATTTATTCACTTTGTATCCTAGCTGTAGCCCTCTGACTAATCCTCTCCCAATCCTGCCCTCCTTCCCTCTTCTCCTCCAATGCCCTTTCCCCAGTCCACTGAGAAGGGAGGTCCTCCTCTCCTTCCATCTGACCCTAGCCTATCAGATCTCATCAGGACTCCCTGCACTGTCTTCCTCTGTGGCCTGGTAAGGCTGTTCCCCTTCAGGAGGAGGTGATCAAAGAGCCAACTACTGAGTTCATATCAGAAACAGCTCCTGTTAGTCTTACTGGGACAACCACTTGGACAATGAGCTGCCATGGGCTACATCTGTGCAGGGCTTTTAGGTTATCTCCGTGGGTGGTGCATGGTACTTGGTTGGAGTATCAGCCTCAGAAAAGAGACTGTGCCTATATTTTTCAGTTCTGTTGGTTTTGTGAAGAGTCCCCTCCAGGTCTTTCTATCTCCCCCTTCTTTTATAAGATTCCCTGCACTCTGACCAAAGTTTCGCTATGAGTGTCAGCATCTGCTGGGTAGAGTCTTTCAGAGTCCCTCTGTGTTAGGCTCTTGCCTTGATCCTTGTTTTCACCCTCTTCCTATGCCCATCCCATTTGTCTTTCCGAATGACAACTGAGCATCTTGCCCAGGGTCCTCCTTATTGCTTAGCTTCTTTAGGTGTACATATTTTAGTATGATTACCCTATATTATCTATCTAATAGCCACTTATAAGTGAGTATATACCATGTATGTCTTTCTGCTTCTGGGATACCTCATTCAGGATGTACATTTACACAATGAAATACTACTCAGCATTTTAAAACAAGGAAATCATGAAATTTGCAGGCAAATGGTAGGTATTTTTATTTTTTTTTATTTTTAACCTTTTGAGAAACCTCCACAATAATTTCCATAACGGTTGCACCACTTTGCAGTCCCACAAACAATAAAAGTTCCTCTTTCCCTGTACTCTCATTAGCAGTTGTCATTTGTTTCCTTTGTGACCATTCTCTCAGGTAAAACAGACTCTCAAACTAACACTAATTTGTATTTTTCTTTGGGATAATAAAGTTCAGCACTATTTAAAATTTTATTAGTCATTTTGTATTTGTTCTTTTGAGAACCGGTTAGCTCCATAAAGTTTCCCATCGACTTTATATATATATATATATTTATATATATATATAATTTAAATGTATATAAAATTATATATAATTTATAAATATATAATACAAACATATAATTTATAAATACATAAAATTATATATAAAATATTATGTGTATATGCTTTCTCTGGTAGCCCTAACTGTCTTGGACTTGCTTCATAGATCACACTGGCCTTGAACTCACAGAGATCCACCTGCTGGGATTAGAAGTGTGTGCCACTGCACCTGGCACCCGGCATCTCGTACACATTTTTCTTAATATTTTGTATTTTCTTATTATTTTTATTGATATATTATTTATTACAATTTAGTCACTTTGTATGCTGGCTGTAGCCCTCTCCTTTATCTCCTGCCAGTCCCACCCTCCCTCTCTCTTCTCCCCCTATGCCTCTTCTCTGACGGGGGAGGTCCACTGATAGGGGAGTTACTCCTCCCCTACCATCTGACCCTAGCTTCTCACGTCTCATCAGGACTGCCGCATCCTCTTCCTCTGTGGCCTGGCAGAATCTGGAAAGAACCTAGATGTTCTTCGACTGAGGAATGGATAAAATTGTGGTATATTTACACAACAGAGTACTACTCTGGAATTAAAAACAAGGAAATTTGTAGGCAGATGGATGGAACTAGAAAAGATCATAGTAAGTGAGGTAACCCAGAAGCAGAAAGACACACAGGGAATATACTCACTTATAAGTGGATATAAGCCATATAATATAGAATAAACACACTAAAATCTATAGTCCTAGAAGATAAACAACAAGGAGAACCTTAGAGAAGATGCTTACTCTTCATTCAGAAGGGCAAACAGAATAGAAATATGAAGTGGGAAAAGATAGAGAACAGGACAGAGCCTACTGCAGAGGGCTCTAAAAGAATCTCCCCAGCAGGGGATTGAAGCAGATGCTGAGACTCATGCCCAAGCTTTGGGCAGAGCGCAGGGAATCTTATGAAAAAAGAAAAAGGGTTGATATAAAGATTTGGAGGGGATAGGAACTCCACAAAGAGAACAACAGACCCAAAATATCTGGACCCAGGGGCGCCTGCAGAAACTGATGCACCAACCAAGGACAATGCATTGAGAAGACCTAGACCCCCTGCTTAGATGTAGACTGTAGGCTACTCAGTCCCCATATGGGTTCTCTAGTAAGTGGATCAGGGGCTGTCTCTGACATGAACCCAGTGCCCATTGACATTTTTATTGGTTGTTTTCTTGAAATCTTGGTATTCTCTTGACTGCTTCTCTGTTTGATATATGTCTGGAAAAGATTTTCTTCTATTCTTCAGATTGTCTATCTACTCTGTTAACAGTTGGACTTGCTGAATAGAAGCTTTAAATTTTCTGTGGTCTCATTTGTCAATAGTTGGCCTTGTTAACAACGGGAATCCTATTCAGAAATTCCTCGTTTTTCCCTTTTCTGATTATTCCCTTTTTTTGAGATTGTAATGTAAGTATATCATTTTCCTCTCCTTTTCCCTACCTTCAAATCATCCCATTTGGCTCTCTTTCTTGATTTCTTTCAAATTTTTGTCAATTGCCATATGTGTGCACACACACATTTGCTTGCACAGACACACTCACACATACACTCATACACACAAATATATATTCTTTAATACATAAACACAACCTTCTCTTATAATATTGGGGGTATAGTGTGGTGTGGTGTGTGTATGTGTGCAGGTGAGTGTGTGTTTGTGTGGTATGTGTGATATTTACTCACATTTGAGTGAAAAGAGAAGGGATTTCTCTTCTTTTGATTTTAATTCTTTCTGCACCGGCAGTGCTTGCCAGGAAGCCAGTAATATTTTCAGAGTATTATTTTTTTCACTCAAGAGAGATGTGGGAACTTGACAAACTTGTGATGATGACACCCAAAGGAACAACTTACAATTGTTCACCCACAACGAATTTAAACAGCATCTCTTTCCCTCCCCTTTCTCATTCTTTCTCCAGCACACCTGTCTGGTGATTTTCCTAAGCATTCACAGCAGTTT
>JAQQSO010006801.1:0-11063 GCA_028658305.1 Pachyuromys duprasi
GTAAAAATCTCTCTATTAATATGCAAATTTTAACCTTTCACCTGATATTAACCCAAAATCCTGTACCATAAAATGTAATTAAAGAAATGTACTTCATAAAGAAGAGCACTTTCTAAGAGATGCTGTTGATTTATCTCATCTATTTTTATCATTTGACATTTAGAATTTTTCCTAAGAAAACTGTAGATAAAAAACATGTTCAGCTATATGGTTAAAGTATATGTAGCCTGGAAGAAAAAAAATAATCAAAATAAAATCCCAATGTCATTAATATGTTTTCTTTTTATCTCTACACTTCAAAACAGTTTAATATGTTTCATTCAACATTTTTGTCACACAATGCACATTAAAACTGATAACCAAAAAGTGATATGTTTATATTTTATAATATAATTTACAAGTTAGAATTGCAGCTCTCTTTCCCCTGTCAGCTCAATATTTTTATTTGAATCATTAACTATTTTTCTATCTTGTACAATGGTGTTTAATCAATATAAAACACTTATAAAACTGACTTTATACTTGCCTATAAATAAGACATATTTATTAATTACTAAATGACTTTTCTCTCCACAAAATTTGAAGTAATTTTCAAAAAAGTATAGTAAAATATAAAATAAAATAAATTTAACAAAATAAGAATATATAAGACAAGTATAAATACAAGAAAAAATATAAAAATTGACTAAAAACTAAAGCAAATCAAAGTATACACCATAAAGTTATACACATTTGCTACAGTTTGAACATAATGTGGACTGCATAGGAATTGCAGGCAATCTATATTTGAAATCTCTATTAAAATAGACACCAAGCCAACCACCCAGGAAAATCAAAATAACTTTAAATATCATCAACATAAAAATGTTTCCTAAGATTCTCCAAGGGGAAAGAAGCCTGTATGTTACAATGAGGACATTCAGTCCTCCAGGATTCTTTTCTCCTGTTAAAGAAGAACATTTTAAAAAACAAAAACCAAACAAAGGAACAAAACAGCCAACGTTGGCAGCGCAAACTTCCCTGGGACAGGTAACACTCTTACCTGCTTGCTGAGTCACTGTGATGATATTTTGAGAAATCGGATATGGTCAGAAGTATAAATTCATCCCAATAAAGTTTAGAAATACAATAAAGTTTAGAAATACAACACGTGGGGCTGGAGAGATATTCAGCCGTTAACAGCACTGGCTGCTCTTCCACAGGTCCTAAGTTCAAATCCCAGCAACCACAGGATGGTTTATAACCATCTGTAATAGGATCTCATGCTCTTTTCTGTCGTGCAGACATATGTGCAAATAGAGCTCTCATAGATAAAACACATAAATAAAATAAATATTAAAATTATATAGCGCTCCTATTGGCCATTAGGAGAAATGTTAACGTAGAGAAGGGTTAACCAGCTGAAGCACAAGCATGGGTATTAGCCTTGTTCATCAACCAACAGGGAAACCTGACGCTTATCTTACACAGGGATTCAGGCTCCTTACAAAAGAACTCTGAATCTAAATAACAGAAAAACGTATTGTTTAAAGTCTAAGCTTTTGAGAAAGAAAGGAAGTGTGTACTGCCTTGCTTCTTAGGAACTGATGGTCACTATGAGGAAATCTTAGTGAGAACCTGCTAGCATGCCAGAACTTCCCTGAAGACATAAGGGGCACTTACTCTTGTCTTCACAGTGTTATAAAATTTTACAGATTAAAAATTAAGATATTGTTTATCTGCCATTCGATATTCCTCTATTGAGAGTTCTCTGTTTAACTCTGCTCCCCATTTTTTAAATAGATTACTTTATCTGTTGCTTTTTAACTTCTGTAGTTCTTTATATATACTGGATGTTAGCTCTCTGTCAGATATAGGGTTGATAAAGATCCTTTCCCAATCTGTAGGCTGTCGTTTTGTTCTGACAACAGTTATCTTTTGCTTTACAGAAGCTTTTCAGTTTCATGAGGTCCCATTTATCAATTGTTGCTCTTAGAGCCTGTGCTGTTGGGTGTTCTGTTCAGGAAGTTGTCTCATGTACCAATGAGTTCAAGGCTCTTCCCCACATTTTCTTCTAACCGATTTAGTGTGTCTCGTTTTATGTTGAGATCTTTGATCCACTTGGACTTTAGTTTTGTGCAGCAGAAAGACACACACGATGTATACTCACTCATATAGGCATATAATATAGGATAAACCTACTAAAATCTGTACACCTAAAGAAACTAATCAAGAGGGAGGACTCTGGCTAAAATGCTAAATCTCCATCCTGAAAGGCAAAGAGGATGGACATCAGAAGAAGAAGAAAACAGGAAAGAAGTTAGGAGGGCCACTGAAGCCACAGAGGGCCTCTGAAAGGCTCTGCCCTGCAGATTATCAAAGTAGATGCGGAGACTTATGGCCAACTGTTGGGCAGAGTGCATGGAATCTTATGAAAGATGTGGGAAATAGTAAGATAGGGAGAGGACAGGAGCTCCACAAGGAGAGTAACAGAACCAAAAAATCTGAACACAGGGGTCTTTCCTGAGATTCATACTCCTACCAAGTGCCATGCATGGAGAAAACCTAGGACCCCTGCACAGATGTAGCCCATGGCAGTTCAGTGTCCAAGTGGGTTCCATAGTAATGGGAACAGGGACTGCCTCTGACATGAACTGGTTGGTCTGCTCTTTGATCACCTCACTCTGATGGGGGAGCAGCCTTACCAGACCACAGAGGAAGACAATGCAGCCACTCCTGATGAGAGCTGATAGACTAGAATCAGAAAGGAGAGGAATACCTCCCCTATCAGGGGACTTGGAGAGGGGCATTCGTGGAGAAGGGAGGGGAAGGTGGGATTGGGAGGGGAGGAGGGAGGGGTTTATGGGGGGAAATAAAGTGAATAAAGTGTACTTAATACAAATTAAAAAAATATTTAAAAAATTAAGATATTGGCGAAGTATTGTGTTGCACACAGTTAATCCTGGAACTCAGGAGGCAGAGGCAGATGGATCTCTATGCATTTGAGGCCAGTCATGTCTACATAGCAAGGCCTAGGCCAACCAGGGCTGTATAGAGAATTCTCGTCACAAAAGGAAAAGAAAGAAGCCCAAAGTCATATGGTTAGTAATTACTGAGACTAACAATGGAAGTCACAACTCTTAGTTGCAAATTCTGAACAGAATTCAGAATGAAGTGTCCTCTATATAAAATGGAGTACTGTAAAGCGTTTCTTAGCATGTGTATAGTTGTAAAAAAAAAAAAGGAAAAAATGTAATTTGGAATTGTTTTTTATATGCTTGAGAAAAGCTGACCTGTATGGAGGAGAACAGGCACTCATATGAACTATTACTTGCAAAAGGAAAACAGAACTCTTTAGCTAGTAGAAAAGAAAGTGGCCTTGACTAGTTTACAACAATAAAATATAGTAAGTGTACAGACAAACTATATTAACTGATTTTACATGTATATCATAAAGCTAATTATTAAATTTTAGTCACAACATTTTTAAATTACAGAACAATATAAACATAAAATTAGTGTTATATCAACAGAAATTGAATAAACTAACTACATGTAAAGGAACAATTTTAAATACAATGTAGAAAGTTGGTATCGACAGCAGCGTTAATTTTGGCTCCAAATGCATAGTCCACTTTGAATATAGTTATATCTGACTTGACTCAATGAAAAGATTTTGAGAATATAAATTTAGAATTACTTACTTTGTATAATTTGAGACAAGAACATCCCAGATTATATAGATGATCCTTCAATTGTTCTCCTAGGGGAAAAAAAAGGACAGGAGAGGAAGAACAAATATTCCCACACAATGAGGGCAGAAATCAGCATTTTTCACCCCCATAAACCAATCCCTTGAGCCATTAGAAAATGAGAAGGGCAATAAAAAATGTCTCCTTGGTTCCTTGGAGAGAGCAAAGTCTTGCCAATCTTGATTTAGGGCCTCTGGCCTCCAGAAGTGTGATAGAATTTCTGTTGTTTAAAGCTATCAAGTCTAAGGTTAATTTCTTTGAGCAGCCCAAGGCTAGCACAGTACCTGTCTACATAGATATTTCAGTATTCTGATAAAAGGTCAATTTCAGCTTGCAAGCGATTCTCAGTAAAAATGAAATTGTATGAGTGGTCAGAAATATTCTGTTCTATTAGTGAACAGAAAAATAAAACAGTGCTGAAATTAGAAAAAGGAACGTTTGTACATGTGAACGTACAGATACGATATTACTATTAGCTAACTGAAAATGTGATAATGAAAGTCTAGAATTAATTTACTGGAAATAATAACCTTAAAGAGGATGATGTCATTGCAGATAGTTGAAATCATGACATAAAAATAGAGCACGGAGTTGTATAGGAAAATCATCCCCATGCTCAGGTTACACAGTCCACTCTCCCTACTGTTATTTAGAATTCTTTCCACAAAGGTCTTAACCAATTTCGTACAACTGTAAAGGAACCACCAAGTATTTGGATGTCCATGTTCTATATATTTTCCCAGGGCCTTAATTCCCTGTTCAGGCTTATTTCAATAACTAAAATGTCACTCGGATTCACACGGAAGCTTCATGGTGTTTAGAAGTAAGGCAGCAAGTTTCCAAGACATATTTCTCTCGCCCGGCTGCCATCTTGACTCTCACATTGTTCTTGGATGATGTAATGATGGTATTTATATTTTAAATAAACTCACTCATGTACATAGACTAATAGCTTGCCTTTAAGCTTCTGAAAATAATCAATTCTGTTCCCAAATTTTTTACAGCTTGCTGCTTTCTAGGGTACAGACTATGCTTTTTTTTTGGGGGGGGGTAAGGTCATAGCCATTTCACAATTTATGCCAAGACTCCGGATAGGAAGTATATTTGAGATACGACTCAGAGTGAGGTTTACTCAGAACCAAGGCTACTCAGGAGGCTCTAGAGCAGCAGTTCTTAACCTCTGGATCACGACGCCTTTAGAAGATGAGAAGATCCTTTCATAGGAGTAAAGTATCAGGTATCCTGCATACCAGATATTTATATAACAATTCATATCATTAGCAAAATTGCAGTTGTAAAGCAGGAACACTAATAATTTTATGGATTGGGGTCACCACAACATGAGGGACTTTATTAAAATGTCGCAGCATTAGGAATGTTGAGAAACACTGCTCTAAAGGATTCTCTAGAGGAATAAACTGATGGAATGAATATATGTATATATATATATATATATATATATATATATACAATGAGTATGTATTCTATATCATATATGATATAAAATACACACTATATGAGGTGTATTAGATCACCTTGCATGCTAGTCCAGGCAATCCAGCAATGGCTGCCTACCAATAAAACCCTAAGATCTAGTAGTTGTTCAGTCCATAAGGCTGGAAGTCTGTTGGTCTTCAGAACATGCTGGGTCCAGAGGAAGTGGGCTTTAGAAGTTAAGGATTACACTTACCAGGGAGAGTAAGGTCAGTCACACCTGGCCTTACCAGGTCACAGAGGAAGACAATGCAACCAATCCTGATGAGACCTGATAGGCTAGTCAGATAGAAGGGGGTGAAGACCTCCCTGTCAGTAGACTATGGGTGGGTCATGGGGGGAGAAGAGGGAGAGAAGGTGGGATTGAAGGGAGAGGGGTCGGGGGCCACAGTTGGGATACAAATTGAATAAATTGTAATTAATGATAATAATAATAATGAAAAAAGAGCAAAGGCTTCCTTTTTCCATGTTTTAAACATATGCCGCTCCTAGAAGATGTAGCCCAGAAAAAAAGGTGGATATTCCCACCTCAAAAGATCTCGATTAAAGGTGGGTCTTCTTACTTCAAATAATTTAATTAAGAAAAATCCTTTACACATGTGCACAGAAGCTCGTATTTTAGTTAATTCCAGATGTAGTCACATTGACAAAGAAGAGCAGCCATTACAGCCACTTAGCAAACCTGATACACATATTAAAGTAAACATAAATATGTTTTTATTTGCCACTGAGATTTGTTTTGTTACTAAGACATTAACTTGCTCATATACTATATTCAGTACACATTAAAGATTGTTCATATCCTAGAAAGATATCTGTGTTCATCTGACTCTTGGTTCATTATGAGTTATGTAAAAGTTTGAAACCCAGCTCAAGATTTCTAAAATATGTCCAATTATATGACTATAGAAAATAAAATTGCATTAGATTCAGATGCCTGCTAGCACAACTCTGAATTCCCTTCACAAGCAACCTCTGTCTCAAAATCTGGTTTTCATATTAAGTTTTCCAGTCTGACTTAACATGGAACACAATTAAACACACTCACAGAGTCTCCTATTGATGAAATCTAAATCTACCAAGACTCATTTTAAGAAGGAAAGGAATGCAGAATAATTAGTAAGAAGACGTAGGATTTTCGAACCCACAGTGATTCTCTTATGTTGGGAACTATGTGAATGGGTATTACTAAAACATACTTTGAACTATCCCCTAACATATAAACTATTACGACTGAGTGACATATTTCAGTTTTATAAATTATAACTCTGATGCATTAGTGGAATTGGGACAATATTAAACATAAGGAATTTCTTCTTTCCCACGTATAAAGACATGGGCATCAGGTTTAGAATGTCTCTAAATAAACTAAACTAATGAAATTCAATACACCATTAAATTTATAAATTACACAAATATACTACATTTTGTATGACTTGTACAATTATGTATTAGATGTTTCAGTCATTCTTAAATATCCAAACGATGGTAGAATGATTCTATATGAAGTATGTCCAGAGTAAAATTTTGAGATGCTCATTATTATTAAATAATTTATGTAGCATGCATAAGTTGCCAGTTTTAGAATTGAGGATTAAGATTACTGTGATTTAAAATTTACATTAAATTTTATTTAATGTTATTCTTAGTAAATGCTATTACTGTGTTTGTTTGCTTATTTGTTTGTTTTATTTTGTTTTGTTCTCAGAGACAGGGTTTTTCTCTGTAGGCTTGGCTGTCCTGGACTCCCTTTGTTTAAAAGGCTGGCGTTGAACTCACAGTAATCTGCCTCCCTGAGTGAGGGGCTAAAGTTGTGTGCCACTATGCCCTACAGCTCTTACAGTTTTTATTCAAAAAACTTCTGCAGATTGAGTAATGAAATGGTATTTATCTTATGATTTCATGGAATTTCATTTTTAGCAGGTGAAAAATGTGCCTTAGACTGCTACAATACTTGTTTTCTTTGAAAACCTTCCACTTCCCCATAGCTAAGCATGATGTCTCAAATACTCCATTTGCCTAGCTGTCTGCATTGCTGTCTTTCTAAAGTTGACGATTTTCATCTTTTATTGTTGTTTAGCAAAACTTGCTTTACCTATATGCATTTAAGTTTGTCTGGCATCTTTATGTACATACATATATGTGTGTATTATATATATATATGACATTAAAATAATGTCTTGTATATAAATATAGGTTTGGATATAAACATGCCAGACATGATTTCTGCCTAGTTTTTTCTGTATACCTTCATTAGGCTACTATAATCTGATAAAATGTATAGTAGAGGAACAGGTAGGAAACACTAAGTTCTCTCCAATTCATGTTTTCTCAAAATACCCAGCTCCAGAGATAGAGACCACTTCACAGGATGCCTTCCCATGCATCCTCTGGCAGTTTCAAAGTGTATGCTTCCTCATGCTGCTCACCCAACTTTCCTAAAATTGCAGGAGATTCCAAAGCTGCATAACAGAACAGGTGGCAAATACCTCACAGATTTGGGGGGATTTTTTTCCCTCATTACGACTCTGGAAATGTCTTGTGGTGGTCACTGAGTGCTTTGAAAATCTCATGGTATACTTAACAAGCTTTGGTAAATCAGTAACACACTGTAGTAATGTCTTATTTTACCAAAATTTATGTAATATCTCTTTTAAAATCAATAGAATACAGCTATCCTATAGTTTTATGAGTTTAAAGCATTTTAAAGCAATAAAATGTTTTTACATATTAGACTTGAAGACTGTCAGTACCTATATATTTTATTATGTATTAGAAACATTTAGAGTCTAATGGCACTTTTTCCATAGATGATATTATCAGTGGTTGTTTTTTTTTTAATTTCTGAGATTATATTATCACATCATTTCTCTTTCCTCTTTCTTCCCTCAAAACATATTATTTTAATTACCTACTAGTAATAGATTCTAAGAGACAGAAAATTATTTTAACTCTAAATTATTTGTGAAGTTTTTCTTTAACCAAAATTGTTATTTTGAAGACATACTGTTTTGTAATTTAAAAAAAATCACTCAAAATATTAATCCTATAAACAATACTGTGAAATGCTGGGGAAAGCAGTTCATTTATACAGATCTTGAAAGAATTGTCAAGAAACATTTCTTAGACACTCTATATACCTTACATTTTAAAGTGGACTGGTTGTGTGTGTGTATAAGAACTAACAGAAGTTAGGCAAACTATGTGTGTCAGGTTAATTCACTAACCTTTTCAAGACTCAGTAATCCAAATACTAGTAAATAGAAAAATAAAAAAGACTTTGCATATTAGAGAAATTTCTGGGTTCTTTTCAATCTTAGTATCCTATTTTTCTTCTTTTAAAATTTTATTTTCATACAATATATTTTGATCATGTCCCCCCATCCCCAACTCCTGCTGTGTCTTCCCACCACCCTACTTACTGAATTTTATATTCTCTCTAGATATATCTAACTCTCAAAAAATAAAAATGACAAAAATAAAAATCAAAACAAACAACTATTAAGTAAATAGAAGCCCCCACCATACAATAAGGACAATTGGTCAGCCATGTTCATAGCAGTTTTATTTATAATTCCAGAAACTGGAAACAACCTACATATCCCTCAACTAAAGAATGGATTAAAGAAAACAAACACACAAAACAAAAACAAAAACAACACCAAAAAAAAAAAAGACCTGTGATATATTTACACAATGGAATACTATTCAGCCATTAAAAACAAGGAAATCAACCAAGGGCCATTCATGGATATAACCTAGAGCTCTGATCAGATGTAGCCCATGACAGCTCAGTATCCAAGTGGTTTCTTTAGTAAGGGGAACAAGGACTGTCTCTGACATGAACTCAGTGGCTGGCTCTTTGACCACCTCTCCCCCACCCCCCGAGTGGGGAGCAGCCTTGCCAGACCACAGAGGAGGACAATGCAGTCACTCCTGATGAGACCTGATAGGCTGGGTCAGATGGAAGGGGAGGAGGACCTCCCCTATCAGTGGACTTGGAGAGGGACATGGGAGAATTTGATGGAGGGAGGGTGGTGTTCAGAGGGAATGAAGGAGGGGGCTACGGCTGGGATACAAAGTGAATAAACTGTAATTAATAAAAAAATAAAATTTAATTTAAAAAAGCAAAAACAAGGAAATCATGAAATTTTCAGGCAAATGAATGAAACTAGAAAATAACATCCTGAGTGAATAACATAGACCCAGGAAGAGTAAGGTATATACTCACTTATAAGTGGATTTTAATCATATAGTTCAGGATAAATATACTATAATGCACAGATCCCACAAAGATAAGTCTAATGGACTTCAAAGGCTTCATGTTGGTCCACTAGTTAGGGGAGCAGGGGTATCTGTAACATGGACTATATTCCCTGCTTCCTGATTGCTTCCCCATCATGGGACTTCCCTATAAGTCTAGAGGGGAGGAAGATGAACTAAGTGCTCATGTGAATAGAGGAGCTAGGTTTTTCTTGGGGGGGTTATGTTATATTTAGGTAGAGGAGAGGGGATGAG
Source organism: Pachyuromys duprasi (assembly GCA_028658305.1). NCBI lineage: Eukaryota > Metazoa > Chordata > Mammalia > Rodentia > Muridae > Pachyuromys > Pachyuromys duprasi. The sequence continues at coordinate 9,744 of JAQQSO010006801.1, forward strand.
GGTGGGAGGGTGTGACTGGGGTAGAGGAGGCAAGACTGTGATGTAAATTGAATTGATTAAAAAAAAAAAAGACAACACAGTAATTAGCAGGATCCAAGATGGCTGCCACGAGTGAACACTGTGTCTGAGGAGTAGGAGAGCAGAAATAACGCAGCGACCAGGAGACTGAACTCTAGGACCTAAAACGCCAGCATTGTGAGTGCCAGGTGAGCGGAACTCCTAAGGTGAGAAAAATCAAGTGGGAAAACCCGAGGGACACCCAGTTATTACCTGCAAAAATTTCCCGGTGACCAGCAGAGCACAGCTCTGATCTGAAAGAGCAGCCACCACTCTGGGTGCCCACACCCGCCATTATAGACTAGATCACACAGTCTCGCGGGCAGTCTCAGGAGGAACCAGGTGCCTTTTTCACTGAACTGCACCTACGAGCACACACTGCACCCAGGTTCTGCTTCAACCCACTGGTGTGCAGCGAGCACGAACCGATCACCGGAACCACCACAGACTGAGTGGATTGGGGGACCATTTTGACCACCCCGGCACACTGCTGGGGCGCTCGCCGAACGCTTCCACCAGCAAAAACTCAGTCAGTGTGTGAGTCCGCCAGCGGATCTGGGAAGAACCCGAGTTCTGTCTCAACCCACTGCTGAGAGGATCCTGGGTCCATCTTGATCAGACCGCACACTGAGGGCAAAAACTGCACGCATCCGCCAGCAAAAACTCCAGTTCACATGTCTGTCCACGGGCCAGACAGAGAAGGCCTCTGGCACCATTTCAGACAGCGCATGCACACAAACCCAAACCCACTGTGTGTGCCCCAAATATCATCTCAGACCGTGGTGCACAGCCCCTGGAACAGAAGGAGGTGCCAAATCTCCATTCCAGGGGAGAGCCCTTAGCAGCAAGCCCAGGGAGGAGTGCAGAGTCCCCAGCTGATATCTCAAACCTGGACACTCAGACTCTAGCACAGAGTGAGGAGTAAAGACTCCAGACCAGAGGGGTGACCAGCCTGCAGTGCTCACAGCTTCTAGCACAGAGCACGAAGCTGGGCACACAGAGCCCACAACAGAGTTCAACTGACACAAAACACACACCACAAACCACCGGAAATCCCTGATCTTCTTGAAGAATACTCCTGACACAAGAGATTGACAGATTCAGACTGAAGTACAGCCTTAAAGCACAAACAGCTCCCTGATTGTATATAAACAAATGGCCAGAAATCGGCGAAAGAACTCACCCAACAAATATCAGGACACTGTGGCCCCACCAGAAACACCCAAAAGCAGTGGAGTTTTTAATACAGCGGAGACACAGGAA
>JAQQSO010006802.1:0-11062 GCA_028658305.1 Pachyuromys duprasi
TGCAGCCACTCCTGATGAGAGGTGATAGACTAGGATCAGAAGGAAGGAGAGGAAGACCTCCATTATCAGTGGACTTGGGGAGGGGCATGTGTGGAGAAGGGGGATGGAAGGTGGGATTGGGAGGTTTATGGGGAGATACAAAGTGAATAAACTGTAATTAATAAAAAAGGAAAAAAAATCTCTAGAATAGGGACTACCTCCAATGCCTGTGGAAGTGGCCAGTGACTAGATAGATGACAGGTGCTAGCACTAAAGACCAGTTGATATTCTGTTATGCTAGAGCAAAAAGCTAATTTTAATGAACTGGGTCTGTGGCGCATGCCTCAATTTTATTATCAAATTCTTTCATGGTAGGTAGTGTATTGATAATTCACCCAATACTAAAGAAATCAGGCAGTTCCTTTAATCCATGGCTGTCCTTTCTGGATACTTTGATATGAAACACTTGTGATATTCTCTTACTGCCTGCTAGTTGCTTTTCTATTCCTGTTCCTTCTACCTTGGCAATGTTTGAACTCTTTTTTTTTCCTATGTTCATCTTTGTATTTTCCTCCTTAAAACATTTTAATTGCACTGGAAATTGAACTCAGGGCCTCATATATGCCTGACAATGACTTTATATCCCTAACACTCTTCATTTTTTAACTTAGAGGCAGAGTCTCAGTAAGTTGTTCAAGATAGCCTAGTCTAGATAGACCTTGAACTTGGTACCCTCCTGTCCCAGCGTCCCAGACTTCTTTTCTCATTTCTTGCTCACCCTTTTGAAACTCACATTTAAAAAACCTTCTGGCCTCCATCTACCTCTATCACAGGTCTGCTCACAAATCCATCTCTCAAATAGCATCAGAAACGTCTCAGAGCCATCTTTGATTCCCTATTATCTATGAAATAAAATCTGGGCTTCAAAATCTAGAAATATTTGAGTAATAGCACCACTATTTGATAAAATTTAGTTACAAATAAACAAAACAATAAAAATCCCAATATTCTCTATTGCCTGGAGACAGTTGTTAAAATGCCCAGATACTATTGGGAACAATATGCAGGTTCAAGGCTATCTCTGTGAGTTCCCTAAGATTTCTTTGTGGCAGATATAGGAGAAAACCATAAAAGGCCTGAAAGAGCTGACAGAATTTAAATAAAGAAAACAAAACAATTTCTTGATAATTCCTAATTTTAAAACAGAGCACAAAGCTACGATGTGTAAAACAGGATGATACTGTCATTAAAATTGTCTTTTAAAACAGAATGAATACAATTAACTCTCAAATACATGGTCATTTAATTTCCATAAGGGATGCCAACAATACACCATGGAGAAAGAATAAACCTTTTAAGTGAAAAACTTGACATCTGTAGGCAAAAGAATGAAACTGGACTCTTCTTTTATATCACACACAAAAGCCAAAACAAAGTAGATAACAACTCAAGCATAAAACGTAAAACCAGGGACTAGGGAGATGACTTGAAGGCAAAACACTTGAAGCACAATCTTGTAGGGCTGAGTTTGAATCCACAGCACCCACGAAGATCCCTCTTGCCCCCTCTCCCCCATGTCAATGGGGTGAGATCCTGCGAACTCATTGACCAGTTAACCTAGCTGAAATGGCGAGCTCATGAGCTTCTGTTCCAGTTCAGTGAGAGACTTTATTGCAAGGCAATCATGTGGAGAGCAATAGGGGAAGAAACCTGATGGTCCTCCTCTGGCCTTTGTGTGTACTGGCCTGTGCATACACCCACACACTCTTACATGTATGCAATACATACACTTGCACACACACACACACACACACACACACACACACACACAGAGAGAGAGAGAGAGAGAGAGAGAGAGAGAGAGAGAGAGAGAGAGAGAGAGAGAGAGAGAGAGAGAGAGAGAGAGAGACCCTAAACCATAAGCCTTTAGAATAAAACAGAGCAAAACCCTTGACATTCATTCTGGCAATGATTTCTTGGATATGACATCCGAATCACAGACCACTAGGCTCACAGCCAAGTGGGAGCACATCAATTTAAAGCCTTCTGCACAGCAAAAGGAAGTGGCCAACAGAGTGAAGAGGCAATCTATGATATTGGAGAAAGTATTTTCAAATCTGCATCTCATAATTTCTTCAAATAAATAAGGAACCCTTACAACTTTAAAAGGTTTAAAAATGGACAAAGGGTTCAAACATTCCTTCAAACAAGACATTAAAAAAAATGGGTGATATGTATATTTAAAAGATTTGACATCCCCAATCATCGGGTAAATGAAAACCAGCTGGAAATGGACGCCATCAACAGGAAAAAGTCTAAGTGAGAATAACCATATTCTAAGTGAGACTTTAGGAGGATTTTAATTAAATATTTTTAAAGGGAGGGGAATCTTTCACAAAATATGGGTGTGAATGTAAATTAGGACAGTCATTATTTTAAAAAAAACGGTATGGAGATTCTTCAAAACATTAAGAATAGAAACACCATGTGACTCATAATCCTTCTTCTGGATCTACATCCAAAAGATCCAAGTATGACACATTGAAGAGATTATCTGTACTCTAGTATTCACTTCAGCAATATTCATGGCAGCCAAGATCTAAAATCAGCCAGTATCTATCAGAGGATTCCTGGATAAAGAGAGTGAGTGAATGATTGAATGGAACTAAAGAAGTTTGCTTGGTGAAATGTGCCAGTTACGGAAAGACAAACATCCCACGTTCCCACCCATATGTGGAATTTTCAAATGTTGATCTTGCAGAAGCACAGAATTGTTTGGAGGTTCCCACAGACGGAGGGACAGGAAACCTTGGGTCAGTTAAAGGAAACAAAATGGTAGAGAAAATGAACAAGTTCAAGAGCTCTATTGTATGTTATGTTGACTATAGGTAATGATAGTTTTATATCTTAAAAATACTAAGGAAAGCTGGGCATGGTGGTACATGTCTTTAATCCCTGAAAACAGGGAGGCAAAGGCAGGATGATCTTTGTGAGTTCGAGACCAGCTTGGTATATAAAGTGAGTCCAGGACAGCCAAGGCTGTCTTGAAAAAACCAACCAAGCAACAACAACAAACAAACAAATAAAAAAACCAAACCAAAACCAAAAGCAGAACAAAAGCAAAAACAAACAAACAACACTAAGGGAACACTGTTGGAACAATCTCCCTGATAAGAAGGAGCACACAAGGCAGCTGAGCAAGCTGGAGAATAAGCCAGTAAGCAGTATTGTTCCTCCATGGTTTCTGCTTCGGATCCTGCTTGAGCTCCTCTTCTAACTTCAGTGATGGACTATGACCTGGAAGCATAAACCAAAAAAAAAACCCTTCTCCCCCAAATTGCTTTTGGTTCATGGTGCTTGTCACCACATCATAGAGTAGGGGGAAGGACCCTGAGTGGACAGGAGATCCAGAAGAAGACCAACAAAGCCAATTAACCAGGGCCCAGGGGAACGTGTGGAGACTGAAGCACCAACCAAGGACCATTGCATGGTCTGGACCTAGGCCTCTTACAAGGTGTAGCCAATGGGTAGCCTGGTCCTCATATAGGTGCTCTAGCAAGTGGAATGGGGCTGAGCCTGACACGGACTCTGTTTCCTGACTTTTGATCAATTTTCCCTGGTGAGGGATACCTTGCCAGGCCACAGGGGAAGAGGATGTTCTCAGTGGTGATACAACTTGATATGCTGGAATTGGGTGGGTGGGTGGAAAGGGCTCCCCTTTTCTGAGGAGTAGAGGATGGGGGATATGGGAAACAAGGAGAGGGAGGGACCAGGCAGAGGGGAAGGAGGGGGCTAAGATCTGGGTGTAAAATGAATAAACAATTAAAATTAATAATAATAAAAAATAGCTAGAACAGTCATTCTGTCCTTTCCCTCAGGGGAAAAGTATTCAACACCAGGCTTATGATCTGACCTCAGACCAATCAGTCCTGTTGCAAAGCCCTACAGAAGCTAGGCTCATTGCTCCCAGGACACTCTTGATGCCTATATGTAGGCTCTGACTGAGACTACAGTCACTCTCAGGACCTTGTGTAGCAAATGCAGCAAGTGAGGGTTTGGCTCCTGCCACATGGTGAGGAGAGGTGGAAAGAGGGACCAGCAACCTACTTGTTACGTGGGTCACCTCCTGTGAGCCTTGTCAATAGGAAGAATCTCTACAGGACAGGCACTTTTCTCTTTTTACCCCCAAAGATTTAAGGGCATTGCCTGCATGTCTGTGTGTGCATGATGTGTGGGCTGATGCCTGCAGATGTCATAAGAGGGCATTAGATTACTGAAACTGGAGTAACAGATGGCTGTGAGCTGCCATATGGCTGCTGGGAACAGAACCTGGGTCCCCTGCAAGAACGTTAAGTGCACTTAACCATTGAGTGACTGCTTCAGTCCCCAGTGTAGTGTTCTTGCTTTATTACCTCATCTTGGGACCGAGAACTCAACTTAGAGAGTACAAGAAACATCTGCTGAATGAATGCATTGAAATATACACACGCCATAGTTTTAGAAGATACAAATGGAGGAATAAATTTCAGCAAATTGAGGTATCCAAGTGATTCCTTTTTGTATAGTTGAGGTTTTTCCCTCTTTAGCTTTTTCTTTCAAAAATTCTTTTTGAATGTTCTGGAGAGTTGGGGGTATAAACAATTGGAATGCAAGTAAAGTGCCCTCAGCAAAGAGATCCCTGAAAACATATTGGATAAACTATTGAAACGCACTTATCTGGGGCAACACCATAGAGCTACCATCAAGAACTTTGTTGATAAAACTTGCTATCAAGGAAATATGAAAAGAAACCTGTAACCCTTAGGAGCACATAGCAAGGAACTTGTAGAGCTATGTCAAAATGTTGTTTGTATCTGTTTCAGAGAAGGTATTTTTTTATTATTATTTAAAGAAAAATGCTAAGTCCAATGTCATATAACTTATCTAGTGACTCCCATCTTTGGTGCCCAGGAACCCTTCAGAGACCTCTAGTTGGCAGCTCGAGAGAGTAAAACCTGGCCACCAGAAGCCCACGTTCAAAATACTGGGAGTCCAGATGGGAACACGCTTCCTTGAGCTAAGAGTTCTTAAGTAACACCAAGAGAGTACCAGCCCAATTTTCCTATTCAGGCCCCAGTATCTCCATGGGCTTTACAGTACAGTGCAGTACAGCATGTACTTTACAGTACTCTTTTCAGTTAGTAATTTTGTCCTTAGTAATAACTAATGGACTGAAATTGCTTGAGTCCAAAGCATTTCTGTGTAGTTTCTTTTTCACTCTGATCTCACTTATGATTAGAGGCTTAGAAAACAGGTCTTTTGAGACTTCCATCAGGCAACTGATCAAACTTGCAGGTGGTAGTTACTCTGGGAAGGGAAGGTCTCCTCCTGGACCGATCAGGTCACCTCTTCTTGCTTTGTGTGTGGTGTGTGTGTGTGTGTGTGTGTGTGTGTGTGTGTAAATCAGAGGTCAACCTTAGGGTTTGCTCCTTAGGAACTGTTTACCTGGGTTTTTAAGGCAGTGTTTCTTCACTGGGCGCTGGGCCTCCCTGGGAAATCCATGTGTCTTTGCTTTCCTTCCCAGTGTCGGGATCACAAGTTTCTGCTACTGTGCCCAGCATTTTCACAGGAGTGATGCAGATCAAACTCAGGCCTCCATGCTTGCTAGGTTTTAGTACTTTATTGACAGACCCATCTCCTGAGTTCTCCTTCTGTTGCTGAAGGCTCGTCTCACCCCAGAGCTTTTCTTCCTTGGGCTGCTGTGGTATCTTTCTTGTCTTGGGTGATACTTAGACTTCTTGTAATGATACATCCAATCAAAGCTCCTTCTTACTGAAGGCATCAAATAAACATTTTAAAAGTTGTTAACTGAAGGGAGGATCATTCATTTTTGCCTCCTTAATGGATGAGAGTTAACTGTCTAACCACAGCCTTTCCAGTTTTGGATATTACTCTTTTTTATTAGTCTATGCCAAGTTAAAAGACACTGTGATGGGATTTCATTACTGGCTCCTTTTTTATTAATTTTCCTCTAATTATCCAAAAGATGGAACAATTTTCATATGTTAATCATTTGCATTTTTTTCTGCTGCAATTTGTCTTTAACCTTGATGAATTAATTAAAAAAAATCCCTTCACCCCCAGAAATGACACTCTAGTTCTTGGCTTTTCTTGATAAATTCATAAAAAGCAAATAACCAGTGGTCAGAAACATATTCCTGTAACTGTGCATATTATTGTGACATTTTTCTTCACCATATACATGTGAGCATTCTTACACACAGACAGACACATGCATGTATATAAACATCCAAAAACATACTTACTTGTATATAGTCAGTTGTGTGGGGCTATAATTACTCATATGTATTCAATATGTATATGCATTAAATTTAAAAGACAGGGTTGCAGCTTAATGAGGAAGGCTTGGGAGCTATAGCTAAACTAAGGGTATTTTCCAGTTAAGGCAAATGAGGATATCTGAGTCAATATTTTGCTTTATAACAGAAACCAATGACAGATGCATTGTAAACCTTGGAAAATTGGCTTTTGGGCTTAGCATCACATACCGCTAGCACCTGATGTTCTTCTGGTCACCAGGCTACGATGCAGAGGCAGAGTCAGCATTCTAGTGTTGTCGTTCTATGCTCTTTTGAGATCGACAAAAGTCTACTGATGCCATTTCCTAGAGTGTTTCTCAGCAAAACAACTGAACATGGGCTTTTTTCAGGCCCAGATACAGCACCTGTCTGGGGCTTGTGTTAAATGCCCCTTCTGGGTGAGGAAGGAGTCTCTGAGAGTAGCCAGGGCTTCCACAAAGACTTCCTGGAATTGTTGTCTGGGATCATTCAGAAGCCAGTGCTCCTGCTACCTGTGGACGTATGAGGTGCACATTACAGCAGCAATGGCTACATTTATCAGGCTGCAACGCGAGGACACCGAGGGTAGAGGAGGATGCAAATCTATTTTATGGTAAAGATGACTTACTCAATAAAACTAGTTTATAAAAGTGCACATAGGTTGATGCTCAATATTTGAATATGCTTTAAATCTCTCTGTGGTCTACTTTATTTGCTGTCCTTTTGCTACCCACCCACCAGTTTATTCCCAGAAGCACAAATGTGTAGTTGACCTGAAAGTTGTGCTTTCTGGCTTTTGTATCTACAGATGACCACAGTGAGGTCCACCTGTCTGCTGAAAGCTGTTTTCATGCTCGTTTTTGTTTGTTTGTTGTTTTTGTTTTGATGTTGCACATCCCTCCAGCTTGCATATGACTCCAGGGGATCGCTCTGTCCTAGCTATCTGACTTCTCAGCTTTCCCTATGAGCATCCCATCCTTTGCCTCTCCAAGTGTTCTTCAATACCTTGCTGCTGAAGACAACTGTCTTAAGTGGTACCTTCAGGGCCAGAGAGTTCTCCTCTGTGGCTAGCAACCTTTACCCTTGAACACTGGCTTTCCATATTTCTAATTTCAACTTATTAACTGGTGTAGACAAGGAATGCTTTAAACACTTGGCTCCTGACTCATGGAACCCATTCCAAGCTGGCTGCTTCCTTTGCATTCCTTGTAAAATGAGGACATTCGTAACCATGAAAATCTTTAGAAAGAAGAAAGCAAATATCCATTTAGAAAATATTCATCTCTGGGCATTCAGACAGAGTGGGACAAGGGTAGGTCTCTGCCTTGGTGAGGCTGTGACGTGGCATTGGGTGTTAATTTGGGAGTCTGAAATTGCAGAGGAAAATGCAACATCAGAGACTTCTGGAGATGGAGCCTCAGAGGCACAGAGATGGACAAGCCATCAAAGACACTTGTAAGCTTGGCCCTTAGCACCCTTCACAGAAGGCTGCACATTTATTTTCATTTGGTGTGCCCCCAGCAAGCAGGCAGGCCGGTTCTAGACATACACAAAACTAGTGCAGTCTGACTTGTCAAATTGGTGAAGTGAGTTCTAAGAACAAGAGTTGGAGGCTTATTTTCTGTCCTGCGAGCTGGAGAGAGGGCTTGGTAATTAAAAGCATTGCTACTCTTCCAGAGGACTAGAGTTCAATTCCCACCTAGCTAGCCATCATCTGGTCTGTAACTCCAGTTCCAGGGGATCTAATGCTCCCTTCTGATTTAAATGGGCACTGCGTGCACATGGTGCATAGACATATATGCAGGCAAAACACCCATACCAATAAAAAAATAAGTCTAACAGGAAGATTGGGGGAGTCCCATCAAAGTATTTCCTGGAGAGGGAGCTCTAACTGGCTAAACCAACATTAAAGAAAGTTATGGAAACATCCATTTCAACTTCACTTCATCACAACAGTTTAGTGAGGAGCTGGGCTAAGTCTAGAGATGGTGAACACTTTCATAGTATGTATACTCATGAACAAGAGGCACACAAGCTGCTGCTTATACTATGGGGAGGAATGCTTGGATGATGCACTGATATGCTGATATTTGGGGGCTGCACTGTAGTTAAGTTGGTGAAGTGTTTACCTAACATGCTTGAAGCCCTGGGTTTGATTTCAATATCCAATACAACTGGATGTGGTGCTACCCACATGTAATCCAAGCATTCTAGAGGTAGGAACATGTAGATCAGAAATTAAAGGCCATCCTGGCTATATTGTGATTTCAAGGCCAGCCTGGACTACATGAGCTCCTTTCTTTAAAAAAATGGGATTAAAGAAAATTAATGAACATTTCTGGTGAAGAGACCACTTAAAGGTGAATCCCAGGGAGGCACACCAACTTACTAGAGTCTTTCAGGTAAGTACTATGTGTCAAGAGAAAATAAAGAAATGAAGATGATGGGGTTGTGGACATGAAGGGTGATAAGTCAGATAGGACAGCTTGAATTTGGGGTCTGAATGTTTTGTGGTTTGGAGGGAGGATAGGGAATTTAGACCTTCCTTTCGAATGAAAAGCCAAACTAATGAGGATGCTTTTGTTTTCTCAGGGAATTTATGGGTATTTTTATGAATACATGTCTTGAAAGAAAATACTTTATAAGCAAAAGGCTCAGAAAAGATATATCTAGTTGCTTCAGACAGGGGTGGCAAGCAATTAGAACCAGATACAATACCCACAGCACCAATACTGGCCAAGCAACACACACACACACACAGACACACACACACACACACACACACACACACACTCAAACAGCAGATAAACCAGATGATAAAGGACAGAAGGATGAAGGGAAGGGAAATGATTGGAAGGCCACTGCTCTGGACAAGACAGCACTGTGTTCTAGGGCAAAGCATTTCCACTGTCTCCCCTTGTCTGCTCTCCAGGATAGCTTCCATTTCAATGACTGTCTTCTCTTGGAAAATAAATATCTGTTCAGACAGACTTAAACACTAAATGTTGAACATCATTTAGTTCATTCTACAGAAGCTACTGGAGATTGTGGTACAGAAGATAAGGGACAAATTAGGCCTGAGGTCCAGCGCTCTTAGAGATGCGTGAGGCTCATTCAGGATAGTAATAATGGATACACAGATGACTGCCAACCTTGTCCCACCCAAGAGGATGAGGGAGTCGAAAACTGGATGCATTTTGTTTATGGTAGATTTATTTGACATGTGTTAAAGCATCCATGTGGTGGTTATGGGAACCACATGCTGCCCTTCTCTCTTCTTAATTCAGAGTTTAATGATGACTCTTTGGAATTTACTGTCAGTAGAGCAAAGGGGCAACATCATTGTTTCAGGGCTGAGCCAGGCTGCTGTGGTGGGAAAAAAGTGGATACAATGGGAGTCTGAGGGAAGTTCCTTAGAGCTGGTCCTGTGGCTCAGAGGACAAGTGAGCATCACCCCAACTCAGGCTCCATCAGGATCTGGCCTGGCCATCTCCACACTTAGGTCTGTCAGGCTGGTCCATGAAGCTTCACTCGTCCTAGGCAACCCATCCACTCTGGTAGAAGAAGGGTCATACTCAGGTCAGGAAAGCAGGTCTCTAAAGCGATATGTAAAGAAGACCAGTTGGAGGGGTTCAAAACATAGCCAGGATAAGCTGGGTGCTGGGCTGGGGGCCATGAGGTCCTCATCACTGGTGGAAAGAAAATAAAGAAGGAACAGGATCCGTTCCCTGCTGGGAGAATCCTGAATAGTTGTCTGTGTCACAGGGTGTGGGTTGGGAGGAGGCTGCTTCTGTGTCAGGCTGATAAAAGTGATCTGCTGGCAAAACACCTGGTAGGAGCGCCAGAATCCTGAGGACACTCAGCCCTGCTCCTGAACCATATGTCTGCTGCTCCCTATTCAGGCCAGACAGTGTGAGAACAGCAGGTAGGAGTTGCTTATACTGTCCTGCTGCTAGGTGTCCAGCCACGAGCAATGGTATTTCAGAATGTCCTGAAGAGCCAACAAACTTGAAAGAGCCCAATCTTCCAAAGGAGGCAGATCAAGCTTCTCTCAAAAAATGGCATATCTGACTCAGCAGCATAAAGAATAAACAGTCAAGGGCTGGGGAGACAGTTCAGTCAATGGAGTACTTGTCCTGAGGACCTGAATTTGATTGTCAGAATCTACATTTAGTGCTGAAGATGCAGACAGGAGGTTCCCTGCTAGGCTACATGACAAATCTGAGATTGCCTAAGAGACATTCACCCCAAAACATAGACTGCTTTTCCAAGGAACGACACCTGACATTGTCCTCTGGCTTCTACCTACATACCTACTTGCACACCACCAGCACATATTTATGAATGCACACACACATACACACACAAAATTGCTAATGGAGTAACGCATGTCATACCTACAGATTGAGGAAAAAAAAAGAAACCAAACACAAAGTTATATGATTCCATTTTTAAGATGTATAAGAACCAGCAAAGAAATGAGTGAAAGAAACGGGAACAGTAGTCATTGATAAGTGGAGGACAGGGATGGATTGCCAAGGAACAGGAGAGAACTTTGGAGGGAATTGCGAATGTTTTATCTCTTTCTTCCAGCTATTTAACAAACATGTACACATCTGGAAGACTTCTCAGCTATACCTTTAAGGCCCATAGCTTTCAACTGGTAAGTATGTTTAAACTCAAAATGGAAGCTAAATGTCCCAAGGCTCCTCTTCTGTCATCCCATGGCAGCGACTCTGAAATAA
>JAQQSO010006803.1:0-11062 GCA_028658305.1 Pachyuromys duprasi
AAAAAAATCAATGATTAAAATATAAATACACACACCTATGGATGTTTGATTTTTGACAAAGAAGCCAAAACCATTCAATGGAAAAAAGGCAACATTCTCAATAAATATTGCTGGTCTAACTCAATGTCTGTATGTAAAACATTGCAAATAGATGTATATTTATCATGCTGCACAAAACTAAAGTCCAAGTGTATCAAAGACCTCAACATAAAACCAGACACACTAAATCTGTTAGAAGAAAAAGTGGGGAAGAGCCTTGAACTCATTGGTACAGGAGAAAATTTCCTGAACAAAACACCAACAGCACATGCTCTGAGACAATAAATAGGACCTCATGAAACTGAAAAGCAGAGTATCCTTTGTCATCAGAACAAAACAACAAGCTACAGACTGGGAAAGATCTTCACCAACACTGTATCAGACAACGGGCTATTATCCAGAATTTATAAAGAACACAAGAAGTTAAAAGGCAATAAATCAAGTAATCCAATTAAAAAATGGGGTACAGAGCCAAACAGAGAATTCTCAATAGCAGAATATCGAATAACAGAGAAACACTTAAAGAAATGCCTAACATCCTTAGTCATCAGGGAAATGAAAATCAAAATGACCCTGAGATTTCAGCTTACACTCATCATGATGACTAATTTCAAAAAGTCAAATGACAACAAATGCTGAAGAGGTTGTGGAGAAAAGGGAACCCCCCCCCTCCGTTGCTGGTGAGAATGTAAACTTGAACAACCACTTTGGAAATCAATGTGGCACTTTCTCAGACAATTAGGAATAGTGCTACCTCAAGATCCACCTATACCACTCCTAGGCATATATCCAAAATATGTTCAAGTGTACAAGAATATTTACTCAACTATGTTTGTAGCACCTTTACAAGTAATCGCCAGAATCTGGAAATAACACAGATGTCCCCCAACTGAGGATTGGTTACAGAAATTGTGGTACATTTACTCAATGGAATACTACTCTGTAATTTAAAATAATGAAATAATGAAATTTGCAGGCAAATGGAGAGAACTAGAAAAAATCATCCTGAGTGAGGTATCCTAGAAGCAGAAATACACACATGGTACAAACTCAATTTTAAGTGAATATTAGACATATAATATTGGATAAACATACTAAAATCTGTGCACCTAAATAACTAATCAAGAAGGTGGACCCTGGTTAAGAGAAACAAACCTCAATTGCAAAGGCAAAAGAGATGGACATCAAAAGAGGGAGAAAACAGGGAGAAGGACAGGAGCCTCCTACAGAGGACTTCTGAAAGATTCCACCCAGCAGTGTATTAAAGCAGATGCTGAGAGTCATAGCCAAACTTTGGGCAGAGTGCAGGGAATCTTATAAAAGAAAGAGGAGATACAAAGACCTACAGGGGAGCTCCAAAAGGAAAGGAACAGATCCAAAAAATCTGGGCATATTAGTCTTCTGTGAGACTGATACTCCAATCAAAGACTAATCAGGGATATGACCTACAACCCCTGCACTGATGTAGCCCATGCAGCTCAGTGTCCAATTAGTTCCCTAGTAATGGGAAGAGGAACTGTCTCTGACATGAACTCAGTTGCTGGCTCTTTGATTACCTCCACCTGAGGTGGGGAGCAGCCTTACCAGGCCACAGAGGAAGGAAATGCAGCCAGTCCTGATGAGACCTGATAGAGTAAGGTCAGCTGGAAAAAGAGGAGGACCTCCCCTATCAGTGGACTTGGTGAAGGTCATGGGAGGATATGAGAGACAGAGCACGAAATTGGGAGGGGACAAGGAAGTGTACTACAGCTGGGATACAATGTGAAAAGGCTGTGGTAAATAAATAAATAAATAAAATTTTAAATAGGCCAAAATATATATTACAAAAACAAAAATATTTTCTGATCATAAGAGCTAGAGAAATGGATCATCAGGTAGGAATTCTTATTGTGTAAGTATTAAAACTTTGTTTCAAACAGGCAGCATCTATGTAAAATATGTTTAGGGCCAAAAATATGCCTATAAGCCCAGATTGTAGAAGCTGAAGATAAAAGGACCATAGGGATATTCTGGCTGACAGTCTAGTTCCAGGTTCAGTAATTAAACTGTCTTGAGGGAATACGTGAGAAGTTGTAGAGTAAGACATTGCCCATCCTCTGGATTCTCTCTTGTATATGATCATGAATTTAGAAGACACACACACACTTATGCATGCATGCACACACAGGCACATGTTTCCAAGCTTTTTGGTGATAAAAAAAAAATCTTAGAATAACCCTAAACAACATAGGCAAATCAACACTCAAATGGATTGTGCTACTGAATTAGGAGAAACAGCACATCAGAGATGAAGCAAAAGAGACAGCACAAACTGAATTCATAAGAGCTATGAAAGGTCTTTTAGAGGCCACCTGTCAACGGCGCCTGTCCTGTTTCTTATTTTTCTCCTACTTCTGATGTCTATACTATCTGCCCTTTTGAATGAGGATTAAGCCTCTTCCCTAGGTTCTTCCTTGTTGTTTAGCTTCTTTAGGATTACACATTTTCATTTTTATATGGCTAATATCCAATTATAAGTGAGTGCATACCATGTGTGTCTTTCTGCTTATGGCTTAACTCTTTCACGATGATCTTTTCTATTTCCCTCCATTTGCCTTCAAATTGCATTATTTACTTGTTTCTAATTGCTGAGCAGTATTGCATTCTGAAAATATTTCAAACTTTCTGTATCCATTCTTCAGTTGAGGGACATCTAGGTAGGTTCCAGATTCTGGCTCTTCTAAATCAAGCAGCTATGAAAATATGGGCTACATAATTTGGAAATCAATGTGATTTAATTTGGGAGGAGTGAAGATCTGGAAGCAGTGTTGGGGAAATGATGTGATCAGTACATTATATGAATGCATGAAATTCTCAAAAATTAATAAACATGTTGCAGGATATTTGATCACACTGTGAACCCCATCATGGTATTGAAACAGATGCTGAGATTCGTAGTGAAACTTTGGGCACAGTGCAGGGAATCTTATGGAAGAAGCGGGAGACAGAAAGACCTGGAGAAGATAGGAGTTCCACAAGGAGACCAACAGAGCCAAAAATCTGGGCTGAGTGGGTCCTGCAGAGACTGAAGATTCAACCAAAGACCATGCATGGAGAAGACCTAGAGCCCTTGTTCAGATGTTGTCCTTGGGCAGTTCAGTCTTCATGTGAGTTACCTAGTAAAAAGAGCAGGAGCTGTCTTTGACATGGACTCAGTGGCAGGCTCTTTAGTCACTTCCACCTGAGGAGGTGACCTAATTAGGACATAGAGAAAGAGTATCAGACAGTCTTTATGACACCTGATAGTCTAGGTCAGATAGTAGAGGAGGAGGACATCCCCTATCAATGGACTAGGGGAGAGATATAAGGGGGAAGAGGGTGGGGCCAGGAAATGAAGGAGAGGACTACAGCAGGGATGTAAAGTGAATAAAATGAAACAAATAATAATAATAGTAATAATAATGAAAAAATTAAAGATCTCTGAAAGGCATTGGTGCTAGCCTTGTTCATATATAAAGTCACCTCCAGCAGCAGGAAAAAATAGCAGTAAATCTAATAACTGCAATATATAAAGTGCAGATAGGAGATTTAAAAAAACAGCTCCATTCACATCAATAGCTTTCATGGCTAAATGTTTGCCAGCTTATATCACAGCTGTAAATAATGAAATCTGAATAGGATATAAAGGATAAAATGGGCTTTGAAAATATATTTTCAGCTGATTTGGTACAACGACGACAACAACAAAGATGAAAAGGAACGTTCTTTGTAGAAGACACATTTTCCTTATTTCCTAGTGCAGTGCATAGAATATACAATTCCTTTTGGCACTGTGGGAACCTCTAAAACATCTAATTTTAAGGATGACATGTTCTTTAGTGTCACCAAAGATGAACTACATTTACATTGTAAGAAATTTTTTCTTCAATTGCTGTCGTCACTCACACATTTACATTATTGGCATAGTATAATTCTTGTAGCTCTATTTTGTCCCATCGTCTTTCTTTTCCAAAGAAGCATTTCCCCAGTTGTGTTCTCCATGAAACTACAAAGTTATTATTACGCTGCTATGTGAATAATAGAAATGCAATTATTTTAAAATGTATATTACATAACAAACCAAGTTTTGGTCCCAATAGGAGCAACTATAGCAGACAAGGAGTAAGTAATTATTCCATATGTCTAAAAATTCTCTCCTTCCAAAAAGTCCTCCAAAAAATTCCAAAAGTAGAATTATTTCATAATACAAGAATATTTATCAAAGGAAGGTGATACCATGTTGTTATAATTTTAGTTAATTCATAAATTATTTATGTGAATCAAGTAAAATTTCACCACCCAAACCTTGCTTCATAATAGTGACACACAGCATTTGGCTTTGGAATTTAAAGATTCAAAAAGATAAAGGAAATACTACTAATTACTCCTCATTCAAAAATAGACTTAATTTCATTTCATTTATTTCTAATATAACCTAATTGCACAAAATTCTCAGGCATACCTTGTCCTTTCTCACTTTTATTTGTGTCATTTCTCCCATGAGGAAAATTTCCAATCTTCATCTAATCCTAGTCAAATTCTTCATTCTTCAGGGAGATACTCAAATGTTACAATAATATTAGCAACCCAAATAATCTTGGGATTCTTGTCCCACCCTTCTTAACGAATTCTAGTTCCTATGGTTTCATTAAAAATACAGTGAGTGAGGAGATCCAAGATGGTGGCACCGACCACACAGGGTATCTGAACAGCAGCTCAACAATGAGAGCAGGGTGACCAGCAGGCCATACTGTGGACCCCAAAACCCTGAAGTCTGTGTTTCTCAGGTGAGAGGAGAATCCACAGGGATGCTTGAAGGTCCATCATCAGGCCACCTGAATAATTCCAAGAAAAAAATTGCAGGCTACTGCCCTGAACTGCATGCACTTAGGGCTTCTACCCTATAGGATTAGAACACCTAGGTGCCCAAACATACCATCTATGGATAACTTCTAAGACAGGCAGTAGCAGGGAGTGCAGGATTCTGACCCTGCAGCCTTAGGCAACCCATTTCCAAAGCCCAATTTCTGTGGCTATCTTCCTGGAACAAGAGCCTGGCAGCTCTGACCTTAGGTGCTCACTGCCACCTCCAGTGGAGTGAATACCTTTCTGTACTGTGGGTAAAATTCTAAACCTGGGCACCCACTCTCATGGTCCTGTGGACACCTCCTGGGTACTAGTGGCTCCTATTTCCAAACCCAGGAGACCATACTCAACATCCTGTGGACACTTTCCTGGTCACTGCAGCTAGTGGCTCTCAATCTCACTGCCTATGGAGGGGATACATTCAGGTACAGTGGTGGAGCAAAGCTCCATTCTGCCTACTCCCCTCCTGCCAGCTTTACCCAAGTCAGAATCAGCCAGCACAACACAGACAATGAACACAGCAGAGCTGAGCTAGGCTTGGGACCCAGGTTCCATTCTCTAACATCTAAGGGAAGCCAGTGGGACAATGGAGCAGCTCTAGGCACAGAGATCTATCCACCAGTGAGCCTGGCTCATAGATCCCAGAATCAGAGGGCCCAGCACAGACAGAGAACCCAGTGGAGCTGAGCTAGGCACCTGATCCCAGTTCCACTGTCTTCCTCCCCAAGGAGGCCTGTGGGGCACTGGAGCAGCTCAAGGATCAGAGACCCTAATACCTGCTCCTAAGCAGCCTAGCCCACCTGGCTCAGAAATGAAAAGACAGGCACAGCCAGTGAACACTGCAGAGCTGAGCCATGCTTGAGACCAAAATTCCATCCTCCAACTTCCTTAGGAAGTTGTGGGACACTGAAGCACCTCTAGACCCAGAGATCTTTCAACCTATGCTCCAGCTACCTGGGTCACAAACAGTGAGCCAGTAGAATCAATGAATAAAGGGAAGATTACTCAAGACTCCAGAGACAGATGGATCCAGGCTTCAGTACTGGTTCCAAGAATAATCAGTCAAAGGTGCAGACAACTAGATGGCTAGAACCAGCAAGAAAAACTAGGACATCATTACTTCACCAGAATTCCCAAAAATCAGCAGATATTCTATTGCTGCTGAAACAAAGGAAATGATCATAAATCTATAATTATGCAGTTATTCGAGGAACATAAACAGGAAATGAAAAACAATGGAAGCATATATAGAGGTACATAAAGAGGAAATAAACAAAAAATAGAAGCCATCATGGACAGACAGGAATGCACATTCAAACAGATGAAAGAAATGATGTAAGATATGAAAACATAATTAGAATCAATAAAGAAAACACAAACAGAGAAAACTCTGGAGTTAGAGAACTTAGAGAAGAGATTAGGAACCACAAAGGTAAGCATCACCAAGAAAATACAACAAATGGAAGAAAGAATCTCTGGCGCTGAAGATACAATTGAAGAAATTCATACATCTCAAGAAAAAATAAAACTGCAAAAGTTACAAATACAAAACATCCAAGAAATCAAAGACATCATGAAAAGATGAAATCTGAGAATAATTGGAACAGATAAAAAGAAAATTCCAGGCTCCAAGGCCCAGAAAATATTTTTGAGATGATCATAGAAGAAAATGTCTGCAACCTTAAGAAAGAGATGCACATAAACATACAAGAGGCCTACAGAACACCAAATAAACTAGACCAGAAAAGACACTCCTCATGTCACATGAAAATCAAAACACTAAATCTACAGAAAAAAGAGGAAAAAATACTAAAAGTCACAAGGGAGAAAAGGCCAAGTAACATATAAAGGCAAACCTATCAGAATCACACCAAACTTCCCAACAGAGACTATGAAAGACAGAAAGGCCAGAACAGATACCATGCAGAAGGTTAGAGCTCAAAGATGTCAAATCAGACTATTTTACGACAGAGCTTTCAATCAACATAGATGGAGAAAACAAAATATTATATGATGTAACTAAATTTAAACAATATATACACAGTAATCCAGTCCTACAGAAGATACTAGAAGCAAAATATCAACCAACCTAGATCAACGATACCCAAGAAAACACAGGATAAAGACACTATCACAGCAAAAAACCAAAAGAAAACAAACACACAATCACCACCAACTCCACAAAAAAAGGAACTAACAATCATTTATCACTAATATCTGTTAACTAATATCTATTAACATACTGGTTGCAGAAATAGGATCCAACATTCTGTTGCATTCAAGAAACACACCTCTGGAACAAAGACACTACCTCTAAGTAACAGGCTGGAAAATCGTTTTCTAAGCAAACAGACACAAGAATAAAGTTGGAGTAGCCATCCTAATATCTAATAAAATAGACTTTCAACCAAAATTAATCAAAAAAGATGGAGAGGGACACTTCATTCTCATCAAAGGAAAAATTCACCAGAAGGTCATCACAAACCTGAACATCTGTACACCAAACACAAGGGCTACTGCATTTGTCAAAGAAATATTATTAAGGCTTAAATCACACATTGATACCAAAAACGTAATAGTGGGAGACTTCAACATTACACTTTCCAAGAGATAGATCTTCGAGACAAAAGTTAAACCGAGAAATAGTGACACTTACAGAGGCCTTAAAACAAGTGATCCTAATAGAAACTTTCACCCAAACACAAAATAGTGTACCTTTTTCTCAGCACCTCATGGAACCTTCTCCAAAATTGATCATAAAATAAGGCAGAGAGAAAGCCTCAACAGAAACAAGAATATTGAAATAATCCCTTATAACTTATCAGACCAACATGCTCTAAAATTTTTCTCAACAATAACAAATTTAAGAAGGCCTACACACACATAGAAACCAAACAACTCTCAACTCAATGACAACCGAGTCAGGGACAAAATTAAAAAAAAAAAAAGAAAGAAAAGAAAGACTTCCTAGAACTTAAAAATGAAGTTAAAACTTACTCAAACTTATGGGACACAATGAAAGCAGTGCTAAGAGGAAAGTTCATAACACTAAATGCCTCTATAAAGAAATTTGAAACATCTCATGCAAGCAACCTAATGGCTCACCTAAAAGCTCTAGAAAAAGAAGAAGGAGGAGGAGGAGAAGGAGGAGGGGGGGAGGAGGAGGGGGAGGAGGAGGAGGAAGAGGAGGAGGAGGAGGAGGAGGAGGAGGAGGAGAAGAAGAAGAAGAAGAAGAAGAAGAAGAAGAAGAAGAAGAAGAAGAAGAAGTAGCAGCAGAAGCAGCAGCAGCAGAAGCAGCAGCAGCAGAAGAAGACACACCAAAGAGGAGTAGATGGCTGGAAATAATCCAACCCAGGGATGAAATCATTAAAATAGAAACAAATAAAACAATTCAAAGAATCAACGAAACGAAATATCTGGTTCTTTGAGAAAATCAACAAGATAGACAAACCCTTAGTCAAACTAAATAAAGGCAGACAGACGCTATTGAAATCAACAAAATCAGAAATGAAAAAGGGGACATAACAAAAAATGCCCAAGGTCAAACTTTTCAGTACAGAATTCTACTTGACCTTCAAAGAAGAACTAACACTAATACTCTTTAAACTATTCCTCAAAATAGAAAAAGAAGGAACATTACAAAACCCATTCTATGAGGCCACAGTCATGTTGATACCTAAAACACACAAAGGTCCTACAAAGAAAGAGAACTTCAGACCAATTGTTTTTATGAATATTGACGCAAAAACACTCACTATAATACTCCCAAACTGAATCCAAGAACACATTAAAGATACCATCCATCATGACCTAGGAGGCTTCATCCCATGCATGCAGGGGTGATTTAACACATGAAAATCCATCTATGTAATCGATGATATAAACAAACTGAAAGAAAAAATCCACATGATCATCTCTTTAGATGCCAAAAAAAAAAAAAAAATCATTTGGCATGGTCAGTGAAGTCACCACACAAAAGGAGACAGAGAAATGGGAGGGAAGACACACTGAGAGAAATAGAGGAGAGACCCAAAATGTCTGGATTACATAGTGAAGAACTATTTGGGGAGAGGAAGCTCAGCCTCTGACCTCTTAAATTCAGGTAGGGACTGAGGGATTCTGGGAAAATGTAGAGGCTAGGTCTGCTTTGGTTAAATAGACACCTCAGCCACTTGTCCCAGGTCTGAATCTCAACAACTGAATTATAAATTGTAAATTATGTCTTATTGTCAAGTTTCTTCAGAATAGAAATGTAAAATAACAATTTTGTTTTTCAATTCTGAATAAAAAGAATCGTTAGTTAAAACAATCAACACCCTTTCATGTTTAAAATTTTAGAGTGATACAATGCAAATACCTAAACATAGTAAAAGCAATGTACAGCAAGCCTATAGCAAACATCAAACTCAACAGAGAGAAATTTAAACCAATCCCAAGGAAATAAGGGGCAATGCAAAGCTGCCCACTGTCTTCTTATCTCTTCAACATAGTTCTTGAAGTCCTAGCTAGAGCAGTAAGACAAATAAAGAAGATCAAAGGGATAAAAATCAGAAAGAAAGAAGTCAAAGTATCACTATTCACAGATGATATGATCGTATACATGAGTAACCCCTCCTAAAAAAAAAATCTACCAGAGGGCACTTTCAGCTGATAAACACCTTCAGCAAAGTGGCTGGATACAAACTCAACTAAAAAAAATCTGAAGCCTTCCTGTATATAAAAGACAAATGGGCTGAGAAAGAAATTAGGGAAACAACAGCCTTCACAATAGCCACAAATAACATAAAGTGCCTTGGTATAACTCTAACCAAGCTAGTGAAAGTCCTGTATGAAAAAAAACTTCATGTCTCCAAAGAAAGAAATTAAAGAATATATCAGAAGATGGAAAGATCTCCCATGCTCATAGATCTGTAGGATTAACATAGTAAAAATGGACATTCTGCCAAAAGCAATCTACAGATTTGATGCATTTCCCATCAAAATACCAACACAATTTTTTACAGATATTGAAAGAACAATTCTCTATTTCATATGGAAAAACATTCCTGAACAATAAAAGGTCTTCTGGAGGTATCTACATCACAGATATCAAGCTGTACTACAGAGCAAAAGTAATAAAAACTTCATGGTATAGAAACAGAATGGTGCATCAATGGAAGAGCAGTAATAGAAGACCGAGTAATAAATGCAAACACCAATAGATACATGATTTTTAACAAAGAAACCAAAACCATACAGTCACAAAAAGACAGTAACTTTAACATATGACCCTGCACAAAGTTAAATTCCAAGTTCATCAAAGACCTTAACATAAAACTAGACATAGTAAATAGGTTAGAAGAAAAATTGTGGAAGATCCTGGAACTCATTTTCATAGGAGACAGCTTCCTGAACAGATGCACAAAGAGCACAGGCTGGAAGAGCAACAATTATTAAGTGGGACCTCATGAAACTGGAAAATTTCTGTAAAGCAAAAGATACTGTCATGAGATATAAGTGACACCCAACAGACTGGGAAAAGGTGTTCACCAACCCTACATCTGAAAGAGAGCTAATATCCAGAATATATAAAAACTCAAGATGTTAAACACCAACAAACCAAGTAATCCAATTTTAAAAAATGGGGTACAGGGCTAAACAGAGAATTCGCAACAGAGGAAGATCAAATGGCAGAGAAACACTTAAGGAAATTTTCAAAGTCCTTACTCATCAGGGAAATGCAAAACCTGAGATTTCACCTCACACCCATCAGAATTGCTGAATCAAAAACTCAGGGCATCAAAATAGACCATATAATTGGTCACAAAGCAAGCCTCAGAAGATACAAGAAGATTAAAATAAGCCCTTGTATCCTATCTGACCATCACAGTCTAAAGCTGGACCTCAACAACAATAGAAATAACAAAAGGCCTGCACATACATGGAAACTGAACAACTTACTACTCAAGGACAGCTTGGTTAGGGAAGAAATTAAGAAGAAAATTAAAGACTTCCTAGAATTCAATGAAAATGAAAGCATAACATACCCAAACTTATGGGACACAGTGAAGGCAGTGCTAAGAGGAAAGTACATAGCACTAAGTACCTTCCAGAAGAAATTTGAAACATCTCATACAAGCAACTTAATGGCCCAACTGAA
>JAQQSO010006804.1:0-11061 GCA_028658305.1 Pachyuromys duprasi
GAAGGGGAGGAGGTCCTCCCCTGTTGGTGGACTTGGAGGGGGCAGGGAGGAGGGAGATGCGGGAGGGAGTGGGAGGGTAGGAGGGAATGAGGGAGGGGGCTACGCCTGGGACTCAAAGTACCTAACCTGTGATTGATATGAAAATAAATAAATTTAAAAAATTCCAATCACAGGAGATGGCAGAGAATAAGAAACTTGGTCCTTTACTCTTTCCATCTCCTCCCCAGGTTCTCCTAGAGACAATGACCAGTTTTGTACTATCCCAAGTGACAGTTTTGGATAATTTCCTATAAGTGAAAAATACATGTTATCCAAATAAAAAAATAATAATTACAGTGTTGCTCTCATTTACTGAAAGTTTTTGTATTTACTTTTTATTATTACAGTTTATTCACTTTGTATCCCAACTGTAGCTCCCTCCTCTTCCACTCACAATCCAACCCTGACTCCTTCTCCATCCATGCCCCTCCCTTAGTCCAATGATAGGGGAGGTCTTCCTCCCCTTCTTTCTGATCCCAGTCTATCAGGTCTCATCAGGAGTGGCTGCATTGTCTTCCTCTGTGGACTGCGAAGGCTGCATTCCCCTGAGCAGGAGGTGATCAAAGAGCAAGCCAATCAGTACATATCAGAGACAGTTCCTGTTCCCATTACTAGGGAACCCACTTGGACACTAAACTTCCATGGGCTACATCTGTGGAAGGGTTCTAAGTTATCTCCATGAATGGTTCTTGGTTGTAGTACAAAATGGAATACTACTTAGCAATTAAAAACAAGGAAATCATGAAATTTGCTGACAAATGGTCGGAACTCGTAAAGATCATCCTGTGTGAGGTATCTGAGAAGCAGAAAGACACAAAGAGTATATACTCACACATAAGTGGATATATGACATATAATATAAGATAAACATATTAAAATCTGTACACATTAAAAAGCTAATCAAGAAAGAGGCCTCTGGGTTAGATGCACAATACTCATTCAGAAAGGCAAAGAGAATGGATCTCAGAAGAGGGAGAAAAGGAAACATGACAAGAGCCTACCACAGAGGGCCCCTGAAAGACTCTACCCTGCAGGGTATCAAAGCAGATGCCAAAGTTTGGGCAGAGTGCAGGGAATCTTATGAAAGAAGTGAGAGATAGTAAGACCTGGAAAGGAGAGGAGCTCCACAAGGAGAGCAACAGAACCCCCCCGCCAAAAAAAAAAAACCTGGGCACAGAGGTCTTTTCTGGGACTGATACTCCAACCAAGGATCATTCATGGAGAAACCATTACCTTACTGCTAGTAGAACATACTGATTTTTTTTTCTGTCTTTGAAGTTTATTTTCCTCAGAGCATTATGCCTGTAAGATTCATATGTATAAGTGCCCATAGTAGACAGTTTATTTTCATCACACTTAGTATTGCATAGCATGAAAATACAATAACAAACCTAAGTATTTCAAGTGGCCAGGCTAATACAAATTTAGGTAGTTAGCACTTTAAGGTTTGTTGTGAATGACGGTGCTGTGAACATTCCAGTGGTATGTTTGTTTGTATAGTATATCACACACAAGTGTTTATTTTCGGCATGTATTTAGGAGTGACACTGGTGGGGCAAAGAATGTATGTGTTGTGTTTTAGAAAATACTGAGAAACACTTTTACTAAATGGTCATATGAAAGTCGGCAAAAATTGCCGCAATTTTCTACTTATTTTTATTTTATTCTTATAACTTTACGATGTGATTCTCAGTACTTTCCTTTGAGAAGTGGAGTGTTTTGTCCTGGCTAATCGTCCTGAAATACTGTTCAGCATCTATGTAAACGAGCATGAGCTAGTATAATGGATGGCAAGAAGCACGAAGCAGGGTCAACTCTGTCATCCCAATCAACAGCTGCACAGCCGACAGTGACATATATAAAAGTTTGTTATATGAGAGGAGTTCTCTTAACTAATCTCAGACAAGCCTTCGACAGCAGATGGTAGATGCATATGGGAGTCTACCCAACATCAACCAAGCCCCTTCTAGATCAGTAGATGCATTCTCACAACTGTAGGTTTATGAATAATAATAAATTGTGATTTTCATAAGAGAAAAAGCCACTCAGCGGTCATGAAGCTTTGGCAGCAGTACAAGAAGGTGGATAGTATTAACTTAATTTATTGAAAGGTCAGAAAGGTTAGAAGAGTTGATTAAGGATACCCAGGCAGCAAAGAATAGAGTCTGCAGTCAAATCCTGTTTAAACCCCAAGCTATTTCTTCTATACAACAATATAAAGTAAAAGGTGCAAATGAATATAAGTTTAGAATTTCCAATTTCTCCATGATCTCAACCTCCTCTCCTCTGAGCAAATGTTCAGTCATAATTATCAGCAACCATTATTGGACAATACTGTCATTTGACCTCCAGACCTCTCTTCTAGCCCAGAGGCTATATATCTGACTGTATAGTTGTCAGGGGAAAAGCAGTGACTGAAGGTAGTCTTTAGCATCACACTTTGGAATTTCACTTAAAGGTACATGCCCACATTGTTTCCTCCAATATAATTCCCCATGTGTGTGCTGTATTACTTACTTTTCTCATTGTTCTTACCAAGTACTTGATAAGAAAGACATTAGAGGTAGTGTGCCTCATTATGGGAAAGGCATGGTGTCAGAAGTGGCTCTTGGAAATGGAGGCAGGAATATTATACTGTTTGCTCTCATCTCAGTAGAAGAAAGCAGAAAGGTGATAGGAAGTAGAGGCCAAGCTGTAAATGTCAAGACCTGTTCCCTAGAGATCTACTTCTTTCTTCGAAGCCCCATCTTCTAAAGGTTTTTAAAACCTTCTATATAGAATCTACCAGTGGAGGAACAAATGTTAAACATGAGAGTCTCTGAAGGACATTTCACATCCAAACCATAAAAGCCCACTCCTACCTCCATGGGCTTACAGTCATCTTACAATGTATACTGCGTTCAACCTCTGTCTAAAAGGCCACAAAGGTTTTACAACCTTCTATATAGAACCTACCACTGGAGGAACAAATGTTAACCATATGAGTCTGTGAAGGACATTTCACACTCAAACCATAACTGACTTCCATAGGTTTATGGTCATCTTACAATGTATACTGAGTTCAACCTATGTCTAAAAGGCCCCAGATCTGTTCAAAAAGCACAGAGTCGATATACTCATTCCAAAAAGTAAGTGTACGATCTGAATAAAGAATAAGGCCAAAGCAAGGCCAAAATCCAGGGTGCAAACGTGAAACCCTACATACCCATATGTGCCATCTGAGGCTCACAATGCTATTATCTGTGTTTCCAATGACTTGGGTAACCCTATCTCTCCAGCTCAATTGCCTAAAGCATTTTAGAACTTTCTCTTAGGCTGACTCTCACTTAATATCTACCACTTTTTTTGATAGACATACTACACTTCTGGCATCACTAATATCCCAGTATATTTACTTAAAATTAGCTCTACTTTCACACAGCTTCACTTATCCCACTTATGGTCCATGCAGGGTATCTGACCCTACTACATGGTGCCTGGTCTCAAAAGCTTTCTGACAAAACAAAAAGCTTTCTGGACCCTTAGTGTAAGTCACGATGACCCATCATTTATACATCGTGCATGTCTGAACATCCAGCACTATGTAGATGATGCTAAGTTCTGCTACTTCAAAATGTGGCCCCATCTCCATCAAATTATGATGGACTCAGTGTCCTCACAGAAAAACCTGGAAAATATGTCTCTAATCAGTCCTACCCAAACAAGAAGCTAGGGGGCTATCTTTGTTTAGGAACTGTCTTAACTGAGCTTGCATATTTACACCGTGGAGCCTCCATGGATAGGGCCTTAACTTCAAGACACCCCTTCTATTATCTCAGTATGAAGTGTGTGCTTTCTTTATATGGTGGCAATTTCATTAATACTTAAAGATGCACTGTCTATGTCATATTTGTCTGCAATTTTTAACTGTTTTTAATTTAATTTTATTTTTATTAATTACAATTTATTAAGTTTGTATACCAGCAATAGCCCCATCTCCACCACCTCCAAATCCCACCCTCCTCGCTCTTCTTCTCTTATCTTCTTCCCCCAG
Organism: Pachyuromys duprasi; assembly: GCA_028658305.1. NCBI lineage: Eukaryota > Metazoa > Chordata > Mammalia > Rodentia > Muridae > Pachyuromys > Pachyuromys duprasi. Next base: position 4,073 of record JAQQSO010006804.1, read on the forward strand.
TCCAATGATACAGGAGGTCTTCCTCCCCTTCCATTTGACCTTACTCTATCAGGTCTCATCAGGACTGGTTTCATTGTTTTCTGTGGACTGGTAAGGCTGCACCCCCCCAAGCAGAGGTGATCAAAGAGCCATCCCTTGAGTTCATGTCAGAGACAGTCCTTGTTCCCATTACTATGAAACCCTCTTGGACACTGAGCTACCATGGGCTACATCTGTGCAGGAGTTCTAGGTTATCTCCATGTACGGTCCTTGGTTGGAGTATCAGTCATTTACACAATGGAATAGTACTCAGCAATTAAAAACAAAGAAATCATGAAATTTGCAGGCAAATTGTGGTAACTAGAAAAGAGCATCCTGAGTGAGATATCCCAGAAGCAGAAAGACACACCTGGCATATACTCACTTATAAGTGGATATTAAACATATAATATAGGATAATTATACTAAAATCTGTACACCTAAGGAAGCCAGTAAAGAAGGAGGACCCTGGGTAAGATGCTCAAGCTTCAGAAAAGCAAACTGGACAAACATCAGAAGAGGGAGAAAACAGGAAACAGTACAAGAGCCTACCACAGAGGGCCTCTGAAAGACTCTACCCATCAGGGTATCAAAACATATGCTGAGACTCATAGCCAAACTTTCGGCAGCGTGCAGGGAATCTTATGAAAGAAGGGGGAGATAGAAAGACCTGGAGGAGATAAGGAGCTTCACAAAGAGAGCAACAGAACCAAAAAATTTTGGGAGCACAGGAGTCTTTCATCTACAACTTTAAACTCACCCAGTGCTCCATTTCTCACCAAACTGCATAGTTTCATATCTTTTTGCTCCATTTTTTGTTCTTTCGTCAAGAATCTGGTGAAATAGAGTGAGCAAAGCCCTTGCCACAACCAAAATAAGCTGCCATTGGTAATTTCCTTCACCATACAAATTGATCCATTAATTTTAGACTCAGCCATGTTCAAATGTTTTGGTCACTAGCAGAATGAAGCCAAATGCTTTGTTCAAATAGAACATGTATAGTTTCTAGTCCAGTTTCCAATACAAACCTTGTTCTCCTCTGAAGCCTCATTCTACTCTTCTGAACTCCCACAACAATTACTTATTAAGCTCTGCTTAAGCGTTCTCTATCCTGCAGCTCCAAACCCTTCAATATCCCTAGTCCACTCCAGTTCCAAATGCCTATAAGCCACATGGTCAAGTTTCTCACTATAGTAGCAGTAACTCCACTTCTCAGTATCTTCTGCATTTTTACTTTCTTAATTGTTCAGGACACCAGACATGAAGGAAGGGATTTATTTAGGTTCATGATTGAGGGTACAACCCATGATGGTCAGGATGATGACAGAAATGGCTCTCAAGTGTGAAAGCAAACCCAGGAGACTGTTTTTTCACATCTCAGAAGCCACAGGAAAGAGAGAGGACAGGAAGAAGGGTCGTCTTGTATTTCAGAGAACCACTTCTTTTAGATCAGTCCTCATCTCCTAAAGATTCCATGGCCTTTCAAAAACATCGCCACTAACTGGGGACCTAAGGTTCAAACACACAAGCCTGTGGGGAATATTCTACATTCAAATTATAGCATAGGTTGGCCCAATTTTATTGCACTTGGTATTTACAGATACCTTGACCTTTAACACTCATCTTTTATTACATTTCTGAGTATAAACTTTGTCTGAGCTGATGCCAGTATCATGCACATATAAAAAAGGATATGAAAAATGTCAGGCTGGAAGAGCCAATTTTAGGCATCCTGAAAGGTTTCCGGCTTTACCCAGTAGAAAGTGAAGTTCTATCATGATCCTTCAAAGCAAATGACACATTGGTGTGTATCTAATTTTGATAAATTTTAAATGTTTCTCCAAAATAACTGAAAAAGGGTTAGCAGAAGACATGGAAGGGTCAGACCTTCCTCCCATTATCTGGTATTTCTGTGCCACTAATATCATCATTCCCAAATAGCAGATACCAAAAAAAAAATACATTTAGTATTTATTGTTTATAAGGAGCCCTGCATTACAAATTGTAATAAATTTGCTACAGTGTGATTTACCTATCCTTTACTGAGTAGTGAAAGATAATGATATAAACATAAAGCTATATGGTATGTGTGTATATGTGTATGAGGGATGGCATCCTGAAACCTGACTGGAGATGCTAAGTGAATGAAGAAAAAACAGATTCATCAATACATATGCAAAAAGCTCAGGTCACGTGGCCTGTGTGTGCTTTGAAGCAGCCACACCAACTACACAACCACCTGAAACCCCAATATGTTTTCTAGTGTACACCACTAGAAAGACTTGTGTGTCTCAGCAGGAGGTCTGTCTCTAAGAAAATAGCTTTGAGGAAGCTACAGTTGCTTCATTTTGCACATACTGTCAACATTGCCACCCAGACCTGAGGAAGGTTTTGCCATCCCTCTGAGCCTAATCTGTAGGAGGATAGGCTTTGCAAATTTCCCATTTGGGGCATTGGTCTTTCACATAGCTTTGCTCACATCAGATATACACATTCACTTATGACTTCATCACATACTTTTTTACATATTCAATCGAAGATTCCTTGGCCCACTACATGAGTGTGTGTTTGTATGTGTGTGAGAAAGAGAGAAACAAAGAGAGAGATCTTAAAGAGTACCTGACTATGGAACACAATTATATTCTTTATATTGGAATAACCTTTTATATTGTTGCACTGTTGATATTGTCAGATTTTCCTACCATGACAACTTGTATACCACAACATTTTTTTTCTTTCACGGCCCTAAACAAGTTACTCTAGAAAAACAAAAACAAAAAACAACTTTCCAAAGTGCTACTAACTGCCCATCTCAATAAGTCATCAAATATCTCTATTCTGAGCACTTGAGCAATACCAAATAAAAATAAGCTATCTTCTTCCATTTTGAGAAGGAAAAATAAAATAATAACCCAAAAACCTCACATAAAAAGGGTTGCTAGCCATAAAACAAAAAGACTTTCAGAGTCGATGGATGGAATCTTGATTAAAAAGTGGAGGTCTTTCGTATATATGCCTAGGAGTGGTATAGCTGGATCTTGAGGAAGTGTTCTTCCTAATTGTCTGAGAAAGCGCCAGACTGATTTCCATAGTGGTTGTACACATTTACATTCCCACCAGCAATGGAGGAGGGTTCTCCTTTCTCCACAACCTCTCCAGCATGTGTTGTCACTTGAGTTTTGATCTTAGTCGTTCTTATGTGTGTAAGATGGAAGCTCAGGGTCATTTTGATTTACATCTTCCTGATGGCTAAGGACATTGAGCATTTCTTTAAGTGTTTCTCTGCCATTCTATATTCCTCTACAGAGAACTCTCTGACATGAACACATTGGCTGGCTCTTTGACCTTCCCTTGCAACTGCAAGGGAGGCTCAGCCTTGCTAGGCCACAGAGGAGGATATTGCAGCCAGTCCTGATGAGATATGATGAGCTAGGGTCAGATGGAAGGGGAGGAGCACCTCCCCTATCAGTGCACTTAGAGAGGGGCAGGAAGAAAATGAGGGAGGGTGGGTAGGATTGGAAAGGAATGAAGGAGGGGGCTACACCTGGGATACAAAGTAAATAAACTGTAACTAATATAAAAAAATTAGAGGTCAAGAACGTTTGATATAGCTGAGGAAGAAATAATTCTAAGCAGATATAGTAGAATATGTAGTTTGAAGCTGCTAATGAAAATGGCATTCTCAGGAAACAATTACATGAATTAGTGCAGGATGGAGGCTCAGAGGATGGGGAAGAAAACTGGATTTGAAAACTAGAAAGTCAGGGGAAAGACTAGTAAGCCATAGGGTCATGTTGTAATGGAAAATACTACATAGATAGTTGAATAAGTGTTGATATTTTAGAAAGATACTTGCAGAAGAAAGATCTGAGCAGATTGAATCAAAGAGGGCAGAGTTTTATAAGTTGAAAAGAGAGAACATAGAAGAGTGACACATTAAGAAGAAGGCCCTTTAATGGCATTATTAACTAGACCAGGTCACTGAGGTGAAAGAAAGTAATTAAACATAACTCCAAAGCAAAACCTTGTATGACTGCATGAAGAGTGGGCCCCTCAACAGGTAGCCTTCACTTGTAAAGAGAAAAGATATTTCTGTGACCAAATAAAGTTTGACTATACTACAGAATATTTCCTTATATATCAAAGCTCAGAAATTATATTGGGAAAGAAGAGCATGCTAAGGAGTTGGGTATCATCCAAAAATATAGCTCAAATAATTTTACATCATGAAAATTAAATATTCTGGGTCATCTAGGGAAGTGTGAAAAGGGAAAGTGAAGTTTTAATAGGCCTGTAGAAATTTATAACACTAAATAAAATGGCATACACACACACACATATAAGTTGTCTAGGAAAAACACATCAGTGATCAGCAATGGGAAAAATCCTTCTGGGAATCTGTCCAGGAGTACAAATCTTTCTTGCTTGTTGCTGCAGGCTGTAAACCTCCTTCCTAATTTTGGGTCAGCTCCCAGTTCCTGCCTAGTTCTCTCCATCTCTGACTTCAAAGCCTGGCTCTGTTTTTTGAATTTTCCAGTTCACAGAGTTTCAAAAAGAAGTTCACATTCTTCCATTTTCATGCACTAACAGTTCTCTACGCAGGCAGCAAACCAGATAAGGAATAAATGGAAAGAATATCATGGACTTCTCATGAAATATTTAAAATGTTGACAATTATTATCACCAATCTTCATGTAAATATCAGGTTATGACATATTGGAACTGGTTTGTGCTGGTTCATGGGAGCCAGCTGTCAAACTTGGAAAAGTCTTATAAGTTGTACATTAAATTATATAAATTGATACCAAATAAGTTATCAAAAGTAAAGGAAATATTCAATCATGTCCTAAGTAACTTACTATAATTTATGTGCTTGAAGTTATTTCTATCGGCATGGCAGACACACCACATAATGGTGCACTGCTGAGCATCACTTTTCAGCTCTACATGCAGTGACAGCAAAATGGCCACCACGGCAGAATTTAATGCAAATTGCAGCTTTTTCATTTCCCTTAGTGCAGGGGTTCACAACAGTTCTAATGTTTCAAAATTTGATAGAGTTCCTCATGTTGTGTTAACACCCAATATAAAATCATTTTTATTGCTATTTCATAAGTGTAATTTTGCTACTGTTAATAATGACAATTTCCTGAACAGAACACCAACAGCTCAGGCTCTAAAATCTACAATTAATAAATGGGACCTCATGAAACTGAAAAACTTCTGTAAAGAAAAAGACACTGTGAACAGAACAAAATGACACCCTATACATCGAGAAAAGATCTTCACCAACTCTACATCTGATAGAGGGCTAATATCCAGAATATAAAAGAACTGAAGAAGGCAAACCTCAACAAACCAAATAATTCAATTAAAAAATGGGGTACAGCACTAAGCAGAGAAGTCTCAATACAGGTATATAGAATGGCATAGAAACACTTAAAAGAAATGTTCAACATCATTAGACATCAGTGAAATGCAAATCAAAATAACTCCGAGATTCCATCATACAACTGTTAGAGTGGCTAATACCAAAAGCTTAAGTGACAATACATGCTGGAGAGGATGTGGATAAATGGAAACCCTTCTCCATTGCTAGTGGGAGTGCAAATTTGTACAACCACTTTGAAATCAATCTGGTGCTTTCTCAGAAAATTGGGTATAGCACTACCTCACGATCCAGCAATAACACTCCAAAAGATGACCCACCATTCAATAAGGACATTTGCTCAACTATGTTCATAGCAGCTTTATTTGTAATAGCCAGAACCTGGAAACAACTTACATGTCCCGCAACAGAGGAATAGATACAGAAATTGTGACACATCTACACAATGGAATACTACTCAGCTATTACAAACTAGGAAATCGTGAAATTTGCAGGCCAATAGCTGGAACTAGAAGAGATCACCCTGAGTGAAGTAACCCAGAAACAGAAATACAGGCATGGTATATACTCACTGATAAGAGGATATTAGCCGTATAATGTATGCTAGCCATCTACAGACCAAAAGGAGCTAAAGACTGAGGAGGCCCCTAGGGAAGATGCATAAATCTCATTCAGAATGGCAAACAGGGTAGACACCAGAAGCTGTGGAAAAGAGGAAACAGCATGGGAACCTATTACATAGGGCCCCTGAAAGGATCCATCCAACAGGATATAAAATCAGATGCTGAGATTCACAGCCAAACATTGGGCAGAGCACAGGAAGTCTTATAGAAGAAGAGAGGGGTGGGGATAGAGGGATGTGGAGGGAACAGGACACCAACAAAGACACCAACAAAGTTAAAAGATCTGAACCCAGGTGGTCTAGAAGAGACTGATGCACCAAGGAAGGACCATGCATGGGGATGACCTAGAACCCCTGCTCTGATTTGGCCAAATGACAGCTCAGTTTCCGTGTGGATCTCCAAGTGAGCAGAACATAGGCTGCTTCTACAATGAACTCAGTTGACTGCTCTTTCACTAGCTCCTGATGATGCGGCCTTGCTAGGCAATGGAGGAAGAGGATCCAGGCAGTCCTGATGAGACTTCACAAGCTATGAGCAGATGGCAGAGAAGGAGAATTCCTCCTTTCAGTGGACTAGGTGAAGGGGATGGGAGGAAGAGGGAGGAAGGGTGAGAATCGGGAGAATTGAGGGAAGGGCTCTTGAAAGGGGATATATAAGAAAAATTTTTGAAGGAAAAAAATTAAAATCAAGAAAATTAGAAACTGTGAAAAAATTAATTAAAAATGAACTGTAATATAAATAGTTTTTGAGACAGAGGGTTGCCAGAGGGGTCACAACTCACAGGTTAAGAACTGCTGCCATGCTCAACTATGTTCCTAGCTGCTTTATTTGTAATAGCCAGAACCTGGAAATAACCCAGATGTCCCTCAGTTGAGGAATGGATACAGAAATTGTGGTACTTTTACACAATGGAATACTACTCAGCAATTAAAAAGGAGGAAATCATGAAATTCGCAGGC
>JAQQSO010006805.1:0-11061 GCA_028658305.1 Pachyuromys duprasi
TAGCTTATCAGGTCTCTTCAGGAATGGCTGCAATGCCCTCTTCTGTGGCCTAACAAGGCGGCTCCTCCCATGGGGGGCAGGGAGGTCGAAGAGCCAGCCATTGAGTTCATGTCCTAAATAGTCCCTGTTCCCCTTACTAGGGTACCCACTTGTGTATTTAGCTACCATTTGCTACATTCAAACAGGGGTTGTAAGTTATATCCATACATGGTCCTTGGTTGGAGAGACAGTCTCATAAAAGACCCCTGTGCCCTGATAATATTTGGACCTTGCGGAGCTCCTGACCTCTCCAGGTCATACTAACTCCCCCTTCTTTCATATGATTTCCTGTATTCTGTCAAAGGGTTGGTTATGTTTCTTAATCTTTGCTTTGATACCCTGCTGGGAAGAGTCTTTCCAAGGCCCTTTGTGGTAGGCTCTGTTAAAGCATTCACATACAAATGCGGAGCTATCTCAGCCTCTACTGAAAGCAGTAAATGTACATTCATCTTTCAGTTATTATAAGGGCTTACACTGAGAATTTCTAAGACACCAATATCTCACAATGTGAAAGATGCATGAGTAACATGTCAGAGTTTTTTTTTTCATGATATGATTACATCTTCTGATTTACTTTTATCTCTTCTAGATTATTTAAACTGTATTTAAATGAGGACATTGTGAATGCTTTATCTATAAGCACTCGCTTCTCTATATTATATAGAAAAAATGATGAAGAAGATGAGTTTGTACGTGTTCAATACTACTGCAGATTTTAAAGAGTACTGTGAACATTGATTGATTGCAACAAGAGAGCTGAACAACAGTTGTGAAATTCCAGGAGTAAATTCTCTCCACCCTGGATGAAGGGAACTCGCTTTTCCCTCAGCTCTCAGCTCTCTGATACTGCTATTCTGATACATTATTAATGATTTTCTTCATGTAATTGTTCCTTGCCAGCCTCATGGAATTTGACCATTTCCTGGAGAGAGTAATGTTCAGCAAAAGCATGTTGCACTTTTATTGGTTTCACCCTGTACATAGGTGCTCTCTCTTGTGACTCTAACACTTTCCCAAATCTAAGCTTTCCCTCCTCAACTCAGTTGTCCAACTGACCTTGCTTTCTCTCCCTGCTTAGAGTAGGAAAAGTTTCCCATAAAACATTAACATGGACATAAGCCTTTCCTCACTTCATATTCTGTCAGTTAGCCAAGGAAAACTAAGTAACAAAACAGTAATTTTTTTCATGACTGAGGACATTTTTGTCAAAATATAAAACCTAGTTTTTTAAATCATTTGGTTGTTAAACAGAATAATTCGTGATATTCCAAAAGTTTTTAATTTAGAATCAATAACAAGTTGTTTTTTTTTTATGGACCAGAAGAGAACAACTTTACAAAATTCACAAAAAAGAAAGGAATCTCATTTCCCATTTTTGTATTAGTTGATTAAGGTGTTTTTGCTTTGTCTTGTTATTTTTAGCTCGGTTTTTATGTAACCCAGGCTTGCTCCAAACATAGCATGTGAGCTTGAGCCTCCTGTCTCTACCCTAAGCTCTTGTGTAATAGAGGAGCCACTGATCTTTTCTGGGCATGGAATCCAGGACTCCCTGTATGTCGGTGGAGTACTTGCCCCACTAAACTATGCTGCAAACTAATATTTCAAAATTTCTATAGTATCACAGCCTCACTACTGATATCCATGACAATGTGTATCTTTTAGAAACTTGAAAGGTCTTCCATGAATTCGATCACTTATAACAGTTTGTAGGTAAATAATAATAATAATAATAATAATAATAATAATAATAATTGAGCCATATAAAGTTAAAGGAAATATTTCTTTTATGATTACTGTACAAAGTAGCCAAAAATCTCTCTTAATACTGAAAAAGTACTTACAGTAATTCACTTTCACATCTGTTCATCAAATATTAATTATTTATTTTTAAGGTATACTTTTAAAACACTTTTATTATATTTTTATTCATTTTATTCATATTTATCACCTATCTGTCTATTTTTCTTTTTGTTTATCTCTCTATCACCTATCCATCATCTTCCTCAGTGTGTGAGGGGGAGTAGGGTGGTATAAGGGTATGGGTGTGGCTGTGCATTTTGGTGCCTGCATGCCATACTACACAAGAGGAAGTTAGAGTTTTTACCTTATGCCTTGAGGATCTTATGTTAAGCTCAAATGGTTGCTCTTCATAGAAAATACCTTTACCTTATAGGACATCTTGCTGACCTAAGGTAAACTTTTAACAAATTATGTCATTTCATGCTTAGATTCCCAATGTTTCCACCTCTTGCTTTTCTTAGGCTCCCATAAAAGTGGTTGTAACTATTATTGTTTTAACTGTTCCTGAAAATTTCTTTATGCTCTGTTATTATTCCCAGTAAGAAAATCAGTTGAATGGGATTACAATTTCTGTCTTTTCTACCTCTATTATTTTTTGGAACTCAATCATACATGTTCATGTTTTCATTAATATTAATAGCATCTAAAAGGATTCCTATTTAAAAGAAGCAACTAATAATTTTATTTAATTGAGAAAGATGAATTATTTACATAGAAAGCAAATCACATTTTCTTTTGATGATCTGCTGTAGAAGCTAGAAATTAAAATACATTTTTTTTAGACTTCATCCAGCTACATATTGGCTAACCTGGAGAAGGTAACATGAAAAAGGATAGGGATGTTCCCATGAAAACTTCTTAAAAATAAAACACAACTTCTAAGTATTTGAATTTTTAATAGTTTTTTTATTGAAAATGCATTCTTCTTTTATACATTACATACCAAACAGTTTCATTTCCCTCCTCTCTATCTAGCTCCCCCACTCTTCCCCAGTTTGAGATCTGCTTCATTATCTTGTCAGAAAAAAGCAGGTCTCCAAGACATGAGAGTCAAACAGGGAAAAAAAAGATACAATTAGGCAAGGCAAAAGCCTTCATATGGAGGCTAGACAGGGCAACCCAATGGGTGTAAAAGAGACCCAGGAGCAAGCAAAAGAGTCTGAGATACAGCTGCTCCCACTGTCAAGAGTTTAGCAAAAATAACAAGCTAACAGCAACAATGTGTAAACATGGGACATGATGCAGACATATTGTAGGTATTTTGTTTGCTGATTCACTTTCTGTGAGCACATCCTGCTTAGTTGATTTCATGGGGCATCTTCTCATAGTGACCTTCAACCACACTGACTTATGAAATTATTCCTACCTTGTGTAGAGTTCCCTGATGTTCAAAGTGAGGTACACCATGGAGACCTTCTATTAACACACACACACACACACACACACACACACTCTCTCTGCATAACTTCTGATTGTGCATCTCTGTACTGGCTTCCATTTGCCACTGGAAGAAGCCTGTCTAGTGATGACTGGATAAGGCACAGATATGAATATAGTGGAATGTCAGTAGGAATATTTGTTTTTGTAAATTTTTTTGGTCAGTTGTGTTTGGTTCAACTCTAAGTCTCTGGGCAATCCAGTCTCTTATTTCTGCATATTCAGGCAGTATAGGGCAAGGGTTCCTTCTCATGACCTTCACCTTAAATTAAACCAAGCAATGGCTAGCTGTGCCCACATGTTCTCCTCCATTATTGGCCCAGCATAGCTTGCAGGCAAAAAAATTTGTAGGTGGAGGTTTTGTAGTTGGATTAGTGTTCAGGTTTATCTTTCCATATCCTACACAATACCTTCACCCACCAAATAGTCTACAGTGTAGAGCTCTCACCAGCTAGACCTCTCTATGTTCAATGGGTTGAGTGGAAGTGTTTGACAAGCTCTGCAATCAGGTTTCGGGGGCCAACCATGACTACTATACCCAGTCTGCCTTCTTTAGGTATCTCCATGGAATCTTTTAAGCTCACAACTCAACCTTTTATAACACAGTTCATACTCTTTATCCACCAGAAGGGTCACCCTCAAAGATTCTAGGAGGTGTCCATTTCATTCAGTCTCCACACTGGCCCCCAATTCCAGCTCTATGTCTATGGATTCTCTCCCTTAATCCCATCCCCACTTGAAATGATGGTGATTCCTCCCTGCCGTCCTTTCAGGATTCTTTATATCTGCCTTGAGTTTTTATTTTTTCCATATAAAATTGAAAATTTACTATTCAAAGTCTGTAAAAAATTGTGTTGGAATTTTGATGTGGATTACATTGAATCTAGAGATGGCTTTTTACCAAAAATGGCCAATATTTATATAATTTTCTTTTTTATTTTATTTATTATATTTTATTCACTTTGTATTCCAACTATAGCCCCCTCCTCCATTCTCTCCCAATCCTACCCTCCCTCCCTCTTCTTCTCCTAGTCCAATGATAGGGAGGGTCTTCCTTCCCTTCCATCTGACCATAGTCTATCAGGTCTCATCAGGACTGGCTTATTTGTCTTCCTCTGTCATCTGGTAAGGGTGCTCCCCCCTCAAGGGGAGGTGATCCAAGAGCAAGCCCATGAGTTCATGTCAGAGATGGTCCCTGATCCTATTATTGGGGAACCCTCTTGGATGCTGAGCTGCCTTGGGCTATTTCTGTGCAGGGGTTCTAAGTTATCTCCATGCATGGTTCTTGTCTGGGTTATCAATCTCAGAAAAGACCATTGTGCACAGATTTTTTTTTTTTTGGTTCTGGTTGCTCCTCTTATGGAGCTCCTGTTCCCTCTAGGTCTTTCTATCTCTCGCTTCTTCCATAAGATTCCCTGCACTCTGCCCAAAGTTTGATTGTGCATCTCAGCATGTTTTGATACCCTGCTGGGTGGAGTCTTTCAGAAGCCATCTGTGATAGACCCCTGTCCTGTTCTCTGTTTTCTCTCTCTTCTAATGTCCACCTCATTTGCCTTTTTGAATGAACATTGAGAATCTTACCCAGGGTCCTCCTTCTTGCTTGACTTCCTTAGGTGTACAGATTTTAGTATGTTTGTCCTATATTATAAGTCTAATATCCACTTATAAGTGAGTATATGCAATGTGTATCTTTCTGCTTCTGGGATACCTCACTCAAGATCATCTTTTCTAGATCCTACCATTTGCCTGCAAATTTCATGATTTCATGATTTCCTCATTTTTAATTGCTGAGTAGTATTCCATTGTGTGAATGTACCACAATTTCTGTATCCGTTCCTCAACTGAGGGACATCTGGGTTGTTTCCAGATTCTGGCTATTACAAATAAAGCTGCTACGAACATGGTTGAACAAATGGAGAAAGGGGACCCCTTTCTAGTGGGAATATAAACTTGTTCAACCACTTTGGAACTCAATCTGTAAATTAGGAATAGTGCTTCCTCAAGATCTAGCTATATGAGGCATATATCCAAAATATGCTTAACTATACAACAAGAACATTTGCTCAACCATGTCCACACCAACTTTATTTGTAATAGCCAAAATTTGGAAACAACCCAGATGTTCCTCAGCTGAAGAATGGATACATAAATTGTGGTAAATTTACAAAATGGAATAGGGCTCAGCAATTAAGAACAATTTGTAGGCAAATAGATGGATCTACAAAACATCATCCTGAGTGAGGTATCCCAGAACCAGAAAGACACACATGGTATTTAATCACTTTTAAGTAGATATTAGACCTATAATATAGGATGAACATACTAAAATCTGTACACCTGAAGTTAAGCATGGAGGGCCCTGGGTATGATGCCCAATCCTCATTCAGAAAGGCAAATGGGATAGATATTGAAAGAGGAAGAAATCAGGGAACATGACAGGAGCCTACTACAGAGGGCCTCTGAAAGACTTCACCCAGCAGGGGATCAAAGCAGATGCTGAGATTCATAGCCAAACTTTGGGCAGAGTGCAGGGAATCTTATGAAAGAAGGGGGAGATAGAAAGATCTGGAGGGGACAGGAACTCGACAAGGAAAGCAACAGAAGCAAAAATATCTGGGCCCAGATTAGTTTTCTGAGACTGATACTCCAACCAAGAACCACAAATAGAGATAACCTAGAACCCCTGCACAGATGTAGCCCCTGGCAATTCAGTGTTGAAGTAGGTTTCCCTAGTAAGGGGAAAAGGAGTTGTCTCTGACATGAACTCAGTGGCTGGCTCTTTAATCACCTTTCCCTGAGGGTGGAGGTGGCAGTGGAGCAAACTTACTAGGCCACAGTGGAAGATATTGCAGCCAGTCCTGAAGAGACCTGATAGACTAGGGTCAGATGTAAGGGGAGGAGGACCTCCAGTATTAGTAGACTTGAGGGAAGGATATGGAAGGAGAAGTGAGAGAGAGGGTGGGATTGTGATGGGACAAGGGAGGGACCTACAGCTAGGATGCAAAGTCAATAAATTGTAATAATCAAAAAAGTAAAAAGAAAATTTAAAAAAAACCTAAACTTTTCAACACTGCTTCCTGGAAGTGGCTTTTTGTAGCTGGCATTAGCAGATCCTGCCAGAGGGTTAAGCTGACCATATAAATAAATAAATAAATAAATAAATAAATAAATAAATAAATAAATAAATAAATAGATAGATAGATAGATAGATAGATAGATAGATAGATAGATAAATAAGCAAATATATATATATATATGATTCAATAGTTATAAATCATGCTTTATTATTTATTCACTTGGCTGCACCCTGGTTGTATCCTTCATATCTACACATCTGGCTACACTTTGGATGTACTCTAGTCCCCAAAGCCTTGCCTCACTTGGGACTAATCAGATCAAAGTTTAGTTGATAATGCTTTGTCTAGTTATCCAAAAGATTAACATTGCTTGTATATTTAGCCAAAATGTGTTACAAATCTCCCCATGTCTTTTGCATTTGCTTCTTTTTATAAAATCCCTGCTGTGAGAACTTGTAGATGTCACAGTTAAGCTCCTGAGTTCCTGTCTGTGTCTCTGGTCTGATCAGTCTTGGGGTGTTGTGTTCAATAAACCATCCATATCTAACTATGAAAATTAATAAATAAATATATAAATAGAGAAAGAAAGAATTAAAACATGATTATGGTAGATTTTTTTCTTTGAAGAATATGTGATATCATTACCATTATCTTCTGAATAATTTTGTTTAAATTCTATTTTGTCAGATAGTAAAACGACTACATCAGCTTCTTTCTTGTGTCTATTTGCTTCAAGTATCTTTTCTACCTATTTGCACTTACGTAATGTTTATCCAATATGTCAAGCAGCAAGAGGACAGATCCTTTATTTCTTATTCATTTTATTAGTTTGTGTCTTTTTATTGGGGAATGCAGGGCATGGATGCTGAGAAATAACAATGAAAATTATTAATTTAAGTTTCTTTTGTTGTTCTTGCTAGTTGCGGTAGTGGTCTCTCTCTCTGTATCACTTTCTGAGTGCATCTACCTTTTTCTGTTTTTGCTGATGTGATACTTTTTCCTGTGTTTTCATGTGTGTAGTTAATCTTCTTGGTTTGAATTTTTTCCTTCTAGAACTTTCTGTAAGGCTCTATTTGTAGATAGATCTTATTTAAATTTGACTTTATCGTGGAATATCTTATTTTCCCTATCTATGGTGTTAGTTTTGCTGGGTATAGTAGCCTGGGTTCCCATCTTTGTGTTTTACAATCCATAGATTCTGTCCAAGTCCTTCTGGCTTTTAGAGTCTCCACTGAGAAATCACTTTAATTCTAATAGGTCTGCATTTATATGCTACTTTGTCATTTTTCTTTGCAACTTTTAATATTCTTTTTTTGTTCTGCATATTTAGTATGTTAATTATTATGTGCCAAGGGTACTGTCATTTCCGTTTCAGTACATTTGCTGTTCTGTGTGTTTTTGTGTCTTTATTAGATACTGTTCCTTCTATTATTTTCCTGAAAATATTTTCTGGGCTTTTGAATTGGTATTCTCCTTCCTCCATTGCTATTACTCATAACATTATTTGACACTTTTCACAGTTTCCCATAATTCCTGCATGTCTTATGTCTGGATTTTTTAAATTTTATTTATTTTTATTTTATTTTTTATTGTTAAATTACATTTTATTAATTCTGTATCCCAGGTGAATCCCACTCCCTCATTACCCCACCCCCACCCTCTGTCCCTCGTCTACTTTGTGACCCTTTCCAAGTCCAAAGATAGGGGAGGACCTCCTCCCCTTTCACCTGGCCCTGGTTTATCAGGTCTCTTCAGGACTGGCTGCAAAGTACTCTGTGGCTTAGGAGGGCTGTTCCTCCATTGCTGGGTGGGGAGGTAAAAGAGTCTGCCATTGAGTTCATGTCAGAAATAGTTCCTATTTCCCTTACTAGGGTACCCACTTGAATACTGAGCTACTGTGGGCTACAGGCAAGCAGAGGTTCTAGGTTATATCCACCCATGGTCCTTGGTTGGAGAAACAGTCTCATATAGGAACTGTCTCCCCAGATATATTTGGACCTTGTGAGGCTACTGTCCTCTCCAGATCATATTGACTCCCCCTTCTTTCATATAATTCCCTGCCATCAGCCAAAGGTTTAGTTACGAGTCTCAATTTCTGCTTTGATACACTGCTAGGTTGAAGAAGACATCAGAAGATGGAAAGATCTCCCGTGCTCATGGATTGCTAAGATTAACTTAGTGAAAATGGCCATACTGCCAAAAGCAATCTACAGATTCAACGCAATTCCCATCAAAATAACAACACAATTCTTTTGTGTGTGTGTGTGTTTATCAGCTTTCTTTTTAAAAATTTATTTTATATTAATCACAGGTTATGTACTTTGTATCCCAGCCATAGCCCCTGCCTGCATTCTCTCCCTATCTGCCCCATCCCTCCCTCATCTCCTCCCTGCCCCTTTCCAAATCCACTGATAGGGCAGGACCTCCTCCCCTTCCATCTAATTCTAGCTTATCAGGTCTCTTCAGGAATGGCTGCAATTTCCTCTTCTGTGGCCTAGCAAGGCTGCTCCTCCCTCGTGGACAAGGGGGTCGAAAAGCCAGCCATTGAGTTCATGTCTGAAATAGTCCCTGTTCCCCTTACTACTGTACCGACTTGGATATTGAGCTACCATGTGCTATATTCAAGCAGGTGTTCTAGGTTATATCCATACATGGTCCTTGGTTGGAGAAGCAGTCTCATAAAAGACTCCTGTGCCCCGATATATTTGATCCTTGAGGAGCTCCTGTCCTCTCCAGGTAATACTAACTCTCCCTTCTTTCATATGATTCCCTGCACTCTGTCAAAGGGTTGGTTATGGGTCTTAATATTTGCTTTGATACACTGCTAGGTACAGTCTTTCTTAGGCCCTCTGTGGTAGGCTCTTATCCTGCTACTTGTTTTCACCTACATCCAATGTCCATCCCACTTGTCTTTCTAAGTGAGGACTGATTACTTTACCCCAGGTCCTCTTTCTTGTTTATCTTCTTTAGGTGTATAGATTTCAGTATGATTATCCTATTTTATAGGTCTATCTAAGTAAGAACATACCATGTGTGTCTTTCTGCTTTTGGGATAACTCACTCAGGATGATTGTTTCCAGGTCCCACCATTTGCCTGCAAATTTCATGATTTCCTCATCTTTAATTGCTGAATAGTATCCATTGTGTAAAAGTACCACAATTTATGTATCTATTCCTCAACTGCAGGACATCTGGGGTGGAGTGGTATAGTGATATTGAGGAATCACTATTCTTAATTGTCTAAGAAAGCTACAAATTGATTTCTAGAGTGGTTGTACAAGTTTACACTCCCACCAGCAATGGAGGAGGATACCTCTTTCTCCACAACCTCTCCAGGATGTGCTGTCACTTGAGTTTTTGATCTTAGCCATTTTAATGGGTGCAAGGGGAACTCTCAGGGTTGTTTTGATTTGCATCTCTCTGATGGCTAAGGATGTTGAGCATTTCTTAAATGTTTTTCTGCCATTCTATAGTCCTCAACAGAGAGTTCTCTGTTTGGCTCCTTACTCAATTTTTTAATTGGATTACTTGATTTGTTGCTTTTTAAATTATTGAGCTCTTTATACATCCTGGATATCAGCCCTCTGTCAGTTATAGGGTTGGTGAAGGTCCTTCCCCAGTCTGTAGGCTGTCAGTTTGTTTTGATAACAGTGTCTTTTGCTTTACAGAAGCTTTTCAGTTTCATGAGGTCCCATTTATTGATTGTTGATCTTAGAGCCTGTGCTGTTGGTGTTCTGTTCAGGAAGTAGTCTCCTGTGCGGATGAGTTCTAGGATTGTCCCCACTTTTTCTTCTAACCGATTTAATGTGTCTGGGGTTGTGTTGAGCTCTTTGATCTACTTGGACTTTAGTTTTGTGCAGTGTGATAAATATGGATCTATTTTCATTTTTCTGCATATAAACATCCAGTTGGTCCACCACCATTTGTTGAAGATGCTGTCTTTTTTCCATTGGATGGATTTGGCTCCTTTATAAAAAATCAAGTTTCTATTGGTGTGTGGGTTTATTTCTGGGTCTTCCATTCAGTTCCGTTCATCCACTATTCTGTTTCTATGCCAATACCATACATTGTTTATAACTATTGCTCTGTAGTACAGCTTGAGATCAGGGATGTAGATACCTCCAGATAATCTCTTGTTGTACAGGATTGTTTTGGAAATTCTGTTTGTTTGTTTGTTTGTTTGTTTTTGTTTGTTTCTTTCTCCATATGAAGTTGAGAATTTTTTTTCAAAGTCTGTAAAGAATTGTGTTGGTATTTTGATGGGAATTGCATTGAATCTGTAGATTGCTTTTGTCAGAACAGCCATTTTCACTATGTTAATCCTACCAATCCATGAGCACAGGAGATCTTTCCATCTTCTGATATCTTCTTCAATTTCTTTTTTCAAAGATTTGGGGATCAGATCCAAGATGGCTGCCCCAGGAGGACACTGTGTCTGAGGAGCAGGACAGTAGTGTAGGCACACCTACCGGGAGACTGAGATCTCGGACCTAAAATACCAGCTTTTGCAATTGCCAGGTGAGCAGAATTCCTATGGTGGGGAAATCAAGTGGAAAAGTCCAAGGGACACCCAGCTATTCCGAGAAAAAACTCAAGAGGAAGACAGGCTGCCCACAGCCAGGCTGGGCGCCTAAGCCGCCATCTTGGGCTGGGGCACAAGGTACTCCGGAAGGACTGAGTTTCACCCAGATACTGCGGGCTGCACTGC
>JAQQSO010006806.1:0-11060 GCA_028658305.1 Pachyuromys duprasi
AGTGATTCCTCAAGACCCAGCTATACCACTCTTAGGCATATATCCAAAAGATGCTCAAGTACACAACAAGGACATTTGCTCAACCATGTTTGTAGCAGCTTTATTCATAATAGCCAGAACCTGGAAACAACCCAGATGTCCCTCAGCTGAAGAATGGATACAGAAATTGTGGTACTTTTACACAATGGGATACTACTCAGCAATTAAAAATGAGGAAATCATGAAATTCGCAGGCAAATGGTGGGACCTGGAAACGATCATCCTGAGTGAGGTATCCCAAAAGCAGAAAGAAACACATGGTATATACTCACTTATATAGACCTATAGGATAGGATGGACATGCTGAAATCTATACACTTAGGGAAGATAAGCAAGAAGGAAGACCCAGGGTGGGATGCAGGATGGACATTGAATGTAGGAGAAAACAAGCAACAGGACAGGAGCCTACCACAGAGGGCCTCTGAAAGTCTCTAACTAGCAATATATCAAAGCAGATACTAAGACTCACAACCAAGCCTTCAGCAGAGTGCAGGGAATCATATGAAAAAAAAAGGGGAGTTAGTAAGTCTTGGCGAGGACAGGAGTTCCACAAAGACCAAACAGATCAGGGCACAGGGGTCTTTTATGAGACTGTGTCTCCAACCAAGGACCATGTATGGATATAACCTAGAACCCCTGCTCAAATGTGGCCCATGGTAGCTCAGTATCCAACTGGGTACCCTAGTAAGGGGAACAGGGACTATTTCTGCCATGAACTCAATGGCTGTCTCTTTGACACCGCCCCCCCCCCTGCCTCCCTGAGGGAGGAATAGCCTAACTAGATCCCAGAAGAGGACATTGCAGCCAGCCCTGAAGAAACATGATAAGCTACGGTCAGATGGAAGGGGGAGGGGAGGTCCTCCCCTATCAGTGGACTTGGAGGGGGCAGGGAGGAGATGAGAGAGGGATGGGGAGAGTGGGAGGGAATGAAAGAGGGGGCTACAGCTGGGATACAAAGTACATAACTTGTGATTAATATAAAAATAAATAATTTACTTAAAAATATTTAGGCAAATGGGTGGAACTGGAAAAGAGCATCCTGAGTGAGGTTACCCAGAAACAAAAAGACAGGCATGATATACACTCACTTATAAGTGGATATTAGCCATATAATATAGGATAGCCATACTAAAATCTACAGACCTAAAGAAGCTAAACACTAAGGAGGACCCTAGGGAAGACGCTTAAATCTCATTCAGAATGGCAAACAGGATAGACAGCAGAAGTGGTGGAAGAGAGGAAACAGGATGGGAGCCTACTATAGAGGGTCCTCTGAAAGGCTCCACCCAACACA
The DNA here is from genome assembly GCA_028658305.1 of Pachyuromys duprasi. Classification (NCBI taxonomy): domain Eukaryota; kingdom Metazoa; phylum Chordata; class Mammalia; order Rodentia; family Muridae; genus Pachyuromys; species Pachyuromys duprasi. The sequence continues at coordinate 1,334 of JAQQSO010006806.1, forward strand.
GGATCAAAGCACATGCTGAGACTCAGGGCCAAACTTTGGGGAGTGCAGGGAGTCTTACGGAAGAAGAGGGGGGTGGGGATCGAAGGAACATAGAGGGGACAGGAGCCCCACAAGGAGACCAACAAAGCTAAAAATTTTGAGCCCAGGGGGTCCTGCAGAGACTGATGCACCAACCAAGGACCATGCATGGAGAGGACCTAGACCCCTTGCTCAGATGGAGCCCATAGGCAGCTCTCCATATGGATCCCCGAGGAAAGGGAGCAGGGGCCGCTTCTGTCATGAATTCGGTTGCCTGTTCTTTGATCACTTGTCCCTGGAAATGCAGTCTTGCCAAGCCACAGAAGAGGATCCAGGCAGTCCTGATGAGACTTGATAAGCTGTGGGCAGATGGCAAAGGAGGAGAACTCCCCCTTTCGGTGAACTCGTAGAAGAGTATAGGAGTATAGGAGGGAAGGGGGAGAGAGGGGGAGACTGGGTGGAGTTGAGGGAAGGGGTTTCAATCGGGATATATAATGAATAAATTGTGAAAAATATGGAAAAAAAAAGAAAAAGAAAACCAGAGTGTCTTCCCAAGGGCTAGTTTTCATAGTTCTGGAAGATATTATCCAAGTTTCTTAGTAAGAAAACGTCTAACAGTCTTTGATACCGTTTTATACGGCACTAGTCCCTGGATGCCATGAAACTGACACCCTGCAATTAGTGACAAGCCTGCCCCACAGGAGGGAGATGCAAAAATGATGACCGCCATGGCTAGGGAGACCATAGTTCCAAGGAAAAGATCTAGGTTTTTCTAAATGGTCATGTCATCGAACTTCCTTCTAAATATTTACATTTGAATCTGAAGATCCATGGTACTCTCAACCTTGTTCAGAAAAGCTTCTTACTGTAGTAGGTAAAGTTTAAGGCAAAGTGCTAAAAATAAGCAACTGTGAGTGTTCAGTCATAGAAGGAACATCCATGTCAACCTGTCCCTTCTCCAACCACAGCTGGGAAGAGAAAAATGAAAATAACTCAAGAATCAGAGGATAAGGAGGAAAGCTATGGAATACTACCTTGTGAACACGACACGGCTGCTGCACACATGAAATCACAGCAGCTGTGGTTCCCCTCACCAGCTGAAAATCCAGCAAGGAGATCGGAAAGGCTACTGAGGCCCACACTAGCTTTTGGCGGTATGCGGCTGCTGGAGAGTGACTCAGTTCTCTTTGAGTGGGTAGCCACCGGTGCTGCAATGTCCTAGAAAATGACCAAACACCCTTGCCAGTATGAGCAGCACTAAGTGGACCAAATGGGTTAGAAATCAATAAATCAATCAACAAGGACATGAAGATGTGAGGAAAGTTTGTTGGAGCAGGTTCTGAGGGATGAGGGAATGTGCGGTGTAGGTGACCAAGATCCATATACATGTATGTGTGAAAATTTTTAAAGAACAAATAAAATATTACTTATACAAAAAGATTGCTAAGGCTATAGAAATGCCTCAGCAGTTAAGAGGCTCTTCCAGATGGTTTGTATTAGATTCTCGGCACCAACAAAGCAGCTAAGGACTATCTGTATCTCCAGTTCCAGGAGATACAATACCCTCTCTGGCCTCCATGGGCACTGCATGCACACATACATGCAGACAAAATACCTGTATACATTTTTTAAATCAAAAAAAGAAGAGAAAATTAAAAATTAAAGGTTGCTAAGAAATCTCTTCTATTTATTCATCTTCTGTATTTGACAGGAGAGTGGGGTGTCTCTAGAGATGCCTTGAATGGAGTCATAATCCTGTAGATTGAAACCAGGAGATTGAAACCCCAGTAAAGAAAGGGTCATACAATGTCTTCTTCCTGTAAATGTTGTTTCTGGTGAGATTCCTAAACAATTACAGGTTTATAGCTGGGATGGAAGAAAGGTCTCAAGCAGCTGGGCTTCTCTGCTTGCAAAGTCTTCACTCAGAGCCCTGGATGAGGGCCCCTTTTTCTTCTCATGCCCTCTGACTGAAGGCTGTAGTCTGTCTCTGACCTTCAGTTCTCAACAACCTGAGCACATGCAGAGTCCTGCGTGCATATTTGCAATTGAGTACATTTGTCAAATTCCCTGCAGACTCCCCAACATCTACAGCTTCATCTGGGTAGGTGGCTTAGGCTGCAGCCAGCCTGGACTCTTGAGGAGGATTTGTCCACCATTTCTGCTTAGCAATTATTCCAGCTTTTTTCCTTTGAGACTGAAACCAGTTATGGAAATAAGATTTTTGCCTCTTCAAATATGCAGACTCATACTCCAAACCTCTTGTTAGTGATTGAATAACAAAGAGAAAAAAAGTGAGAGGAAAGCAGACATTTTCATTGCTGAGCTTAATTTAAAGCTGATTTAATTCACCCTGAGACATGTGTAAGATTAAAAGCAATTCCTCATTAGATGCCAATTAGAATAAACTCTGAGAAAAACAAGGCTGACGGTGAAGATTGGAGTATGCAAATACATGGATTGTTTAGAGTCAGAGATTGGTGTTACATGTATGGTGTTTTGCTATTATTTTGCTATTATATATTATGTAGAATATATATAATATTATAACAATATATTATATTATTATGTTGGAATAATTTTTTTAAAACTCTTTTATTAATGTTTCTTAATGCCTGTACTTTCCTTATCTACCCCAATCCCTTCCAACACCCCAATACTGGGTAGGAGAGAAAGGAGGTTAGTGGGGAGGAGGTGGAGTTCTCTTTAGCTGCTTCCTGCTGGTTAGGGTCCTCGGGTTCCTTAAGGCAAGTCCAATCTTTGTTTCAGAGTATCTCTAGCTTCTTCTCATTCAGCTGTATCAACAGCGACCAGGAGCAGCAAGGAGGAGCACCAGCAGCCTTCTTCCTCAGACCTCTCTTCTCTCTCTGGGCCCTGGCATTTATTCTCTCTTCAGAGCCCGCAGATTTAAACTTTCTGCAGCTGACAAAGAGCCCTTCTTTGAGCCTGTACCACACAAATAGTTTGCTGGTATGGACAATTTGAATCAGTCCCATATCCCACACCTGGGATCAAAACAAAAAGCATGTTTAACATATCATAAACCAAACTTCCACAACATTATTATGCTATTATTTTTCTATGATCTAGCATTTTTCAGTTCCCTCAAGTCTAACAATATCTAACATTTTTTTGGTGTCTACCATATACACCATGGCAATCCTTCCACTTAACTCCTTAACAGTTCTCAACAATGTCTGTGAGCTGGCAATGCAGCTCAGTGCCAACCACGTGCAAGATCCTGGTCCTAGGCCAGAGCTTCAGCACCATACCCACTTTATAAACTCTCCAAGAGGTTGGATGACCATCTAGGGTGACAGAGTTATAAAATACCTAGAACAGAATTCAAACTCAGGGAGGGAGAGGTGTTTTGTTAATATTTGTCCTCCCCAGATATCACCCTAATGATACACCAAAAAAAAAAAAAAAAGAAGAAAGAAAGAAAGATTCCTTCTAAGCACAGCTTGAAAAATCAATGAATATATTTGTTTTTCCCACAGGAGCATATATGTGAATTGATATTTACAGGAGTATGGGTGACTCAAGAAATGTGGCATCACTAAGGAAAAAAATCCTACCTCACGATGGGTAATAACTTGCACCATGAAGTCCTGTCCCCAGTCAGTCTTCCCCTCTCCTATATGCTCTAGCATCCTCCAACTCCTGTGCCCTCCCTTTTCGTTACCATAGACCTGACTATCGCTGAATTGTGCTGCTTGCTTCACAGCTGTGACTACAGCGGTGATTTCTATTTCATGGTGGCTAATGGTCATGTCTGGCTCTGTTGGGCCAGCACGACAATACTGTACTCCAGTGGAATAGCTCCCAGGTATTTTCTTTTAAAAATTATTCATAATCTCATACCTGTATATAGCATATTTTAGTCATTTTTATTCCATTATCCTGTCTCTTCCCTGACCCTTCTTTCACTGAAACCCTTCTTTGTCCCCGAGGAGACTTCCTCCTACTTCCATGTCTTCTCTGTGTGATTCACTGAGTTTGATTGGGTTTGCCTGCATAAGCATAGGTGGGAATGGTGGGAACTTATTTACTGACACATAGTTGTTATACTACTAAAGAAAATGATGTCCTTCTCCCAGCAACTATTGACCCCCTGCCACATTCCTCAGTGAGAGCCTTAAGAGTCCACTACATCCTCAGTGAAATGTTCATGACCCAATAGGTTTTTGAATTGTTTGAGTTTGATATAAAATAAGACATAAATACTCTGTTATATAAAAATGCAACCAATTGGTCAGCTACAAGTTAAATGTTGTGTTTAACATATTTTAGAAACAGAAATAAACATGTGCAAGATTTGTTGAGTAGAAAAGAAAGAATGTAGCACAACTAAGTGAAATACAAAAGGCACATTCATTCCATAACACCATGTTAATGTTTGTACTTGTTATGCTTCCCACATGGGCACAGAACCCAAGGACATCTCATCTCTTGTCAGAGATGAGAAATGTTTAGCCAGATTGCCTAGATGAGTCTAAGCACCATTCCATATCATCTAGAAATGTGGCTAATAGTAATCCTTGTCTCCTATGGTGGTTGACAGATTTAAATAAAACAGCCTACAACCAGGATAATGCTTCAGTGAAAACATGAACACACATGCACACGCAGGCACGTGCACATGCGTGCGCATGCACGCGCGCGTGCACACACACACACACACTGTATTTTATAAATATATTACAGGTTGTAATAATTGCCTTGTGGAATTATAAGAATTTACTTTTGTATTTAAATGTTCAAATTAATCTTTTTCAAATTGTTCAATTTATTTTTGTTGTTTACTTTTCACGGGCAGAGGGGATACTAGTTAATTTTTCAAAAGTTTGAGCCCTAACTCTTCCATTAATGTCGACACCAGGAATAAGCAGCTTGCACATTGCTTCAGGGGCTTGTAGAACCCTTTTCTCTTCTCCATGGAAAGCCAGCTCCTCATTTTCACTGGATGGTAATCCAGGGAGCAGCAAAGTAAGAATTCAGCATATAAATCTTTAAATAACAAATTAGAAATATTTGCTCTTATAAAATAAGAAGTAATAAATGTAAATACCTTCCAGGTAAATTATCCCACTGAGTCCCTGTGGTGTTGTGAGAACTAAGGATATGTTAGGTTGCATTATAATTTCTAATTGGATTTTGAAGTCTGTTCAGTAATAGGCTGAGAATCAGGGCTAGAAATTAGTCCTCTGCTCACACCTCCGTACATTACTGGGAATGTTGCCAAATGGAATCTTCATGACACAGACTTTCATGTGTATAAATTAGAGGGCCAGCCAGAGACCTGAGACCCAGGTACTTCCTTATATATGAGGAAATGTCGAGTTAGGAAGCTTATTATTCAAAATGATGCATTTCTCTTGCTGAACTTCCCAAGGCTCCGATCAAATTAATGATGCAAGATTTATCTGTGCTCCTTCAGAGATAATGGATGAAAACTCCAGCGTCAGGTAACTAGGAGAGGAACTAGGAGAAATGCTTGCTACGTATCCTATAGGCAAAAGTCTGCCGCAGCCCTGTAATCACTGGTGTTTAGAAATGCAATACAGAGAAGGAAAGACAAGGGCAGGAATTCTTGAAAATGGTGTGTGAGAAGGCAGAGATTGAAGGACCAAAACCAAAACAGGTCCTGAGACTTTCCACAATCCCAGTCTAGTCCAGGAACTGCCCCAACAACACTAAAACAGAGACTTCAAAGGACAAACCATGAGCTGTTTCCAGGCTGCCCAGAAGTTTCAAGTTAGCTTTAGTCTGAGGAGCAACAGTAGCAATCGCAAGGTTAGCACAGCCAACCAAATTTAACTATGACCTTGTACCTGAGAACTGTGTTCAGTATACTCAGCCCCAGCTCAGAGTCAACAACTGAGCAGTCAGAACTGGCCTCAGTTGCTTGATGGGAACCAAAACAATAAGAATGTAGAATCCAAAAAACAATCATGGCAGTGTACTCACCATGCCAGGGCTGGCGCTGTGCTCCTGCCCTGTGGAGGCTTCCCTGCAGTGCCTCAGATGTGCATTTATCTGCCCTGCGTGAATTCTTCACTGCCCATGACTTCAAGCTACCACATTTGGTGACTATAAGGAGCAAGGAGCTTCAACACTCCTGTTCCAATTCTTCAAACTCAGGACCTTCAGTGAGTCGTGCAGAGACTCAGAGCCAATGGTACCTGGTTAGCATGACAGCTCATTCTCTGTCCTCTGGCGAATGTCATATAGTCATCCCCACATTTAAAGCTGAGAGGCCTGGCCTCTTACAGCAACTTTTTCTCTGTGCCGAGGGATCCTCAGGGAACTGCACTGAGAATCAGAAACATTTGACAGTTTTCAGGAATGGCTATTCTTTGGTGGAACCCGAATGCCCTCCTAGGTTCTTAAAGATAGAGGACCTGGCTTTTTTGTAAATCTTTCAGTAGAAGGACCAGCTTCCCCTGAAGCTTGACCACCACTGGCCCCCACTGCACACCACTCAGCAAATACCTATAGAAAAACAAGAACCTCCTGCTGCCTAAGGGGGTCTATATTCTCCCTGAGAGGTGCCCAGTGGAGAACTGGACCCACTCAATGTCAAGTTTCCTTCTCCATCTCTGACTGCACCTACACAGAAGCCAAACAGCTGTTTTAACCAAAACCATTCACCTTCATAAGGTACTTCAAGTCCTCACCATCACCACTGACCTAAAGGTAGGATATCCACAATATTTTAATTACTTGCTGTACTCATAAGAAAAAAAGATGTGTTTGCCCACTTGTTGAATGATGGCTCTCTTGGGTAAATGTGCTGCTCCCAAAATATAATAAAATGGAGATTTGTGTAGGGGGTGCCATAACTACATACTCAAATGTTTAATAAACAGTACAGAAAAGAAAGCAATATAACCTGTGAATGACACCATACTGAAAGAGCGACCCCTGAGCCCCACTGAACATCCTGCCCTCTTTTACTTCAGTTTGGCCAAGGACATGCATAAGTAAATACAGCAACTGGACCTCAAGGTTTCAAGAGGCTTCAATACCCTGGAGGCTCATTTTTAGGTAGGCCTCCTCGGACAAAGACTCCAGAGTTAGACAAAGAACCCTTCTGTGAAAGAAAGTTAATTTAGTAAAGTGGATTAAATATGGCCTCCAATATTCAATAACCAAGAAAAACCGGAGGACCGGGAAGCAAAGGGAGAACCAGGAATGCGACAAGCAATGGTTCTGATGCATGGCCATGCCAATGCTGGGATGCTCTTGGTGGTCTCCTCAGAGATGCTGCCAGGTGCTCCATGCTGCCACCCTCCATCGCGGATGACCAATTTGCCTTTCTCCACTCTGACCTGATTCAGGCAGCTCTTTCTTTCTTTCTTTCTTTCTTTTCTTTTCTTTTTTTTTTTTTTAATTTTTAAGACAGGGTTCTCTGAGTAGCCTTGGCTGTCCTGGACTCACTTTGTAGACCAGGCTGGCCTCAAACTCACAGTGATCTGCCTGTCTCTGCCTCCCTGAGCGCTGGAATTATAGGTGTGCAACACCGTGCCTGGCTTGGGCAACTCTTTCATTGTCCACAATTTTGACTGATCACAATGAAAAAAAAAAAAATCCAGCCACTTGCATCCTACTGTGGAGACAGAAGGCTGAGGAGGATAAAAGAGTAGTTACATGAGTCGAGTCAGTTTCTTGACATACTGGAACTACCTAGGGGTGTCCTTCACAGCTTTTCTGTGAGAACTCAAGAAGTAGTCATTTATGAGGTAAACAGTTACTCTTAGCATTTTTAATGGGGTACTGAATTTAGACACATCATTAAAATTTGGACACAGACTAACACCGTATCTGACTCCCTTTAATTGAAGAGTGTATTTCCTTTGGGCTTTTGAAGTTAAGGCTTAGTAACGAACATGTCCACAAGCCTGTAAAGTATCCAGGTCACAACAGTTTCTAAAGGGCTAGACAGCCTGTTCCCTGCAACAGGCATGTATGTAGGTGCCAAGTTTGCTGTACTTCCCCAGTATGGAGCAGAGACCAGCCTACCTGTGTGCTGATTGACCACGGAACCTTCAGTGACCAAATGCTTAAGGAATTGACATTGTTTGTTTCCATTAAGCACTGTGTGTATACAAACCCAAATCTTACCCCCACCAGGCTGGGAAGACCTTGGCCACCATTATGCTACTACCTCCCTGGATCACTTTACAATGCAGGAGACAGAAAACGATCCCCTGATGCCCTCCCCAGGGCCCATAGCTGGCAGTAGCGTCTGGTCACGCTGAGGTGCGCTGGGCTCAGAGGAGAGGTGGAGAGTCAGTGTCCTGAGTCCACTCGGGATTTGGCTGCTGTGTGCCATGGTCCTGCCACCTTGCACCCTCCCGCTGAGTCCACATGTTGGAGAAGCAGCCACAGACAGTGCACAAAGTGAGTGTGGCCCTGTATCAACGGCACTATATTTATTGGTTCTAAGAATCAACTTTTATGGAAATTTTCACATCACTGAACATTCTTTAACTTTTTAAAAAACATCCTAGTACACAGGCCATACATGGAGGTCCCAACTTGGCATACATACAGGATCAGGACAAATTGTGCTCTGTCCTTGCCCTCAGAGAGACCTCATGTGAAGGAGAAAAGCCTTCCATTCATTCATTACTTTAACAAAGCCTCAGAAGCTGGTCACTTTCCATCCCAAACTGCTGGGGGCCTAGGAGTTTCCCAAGGTGTAGGACTTTGGAAATAGGGCCAAAATGTGATAACTAAAGCAGGGCCATATGACGAAGGTCTGGGAATAAAAACAAACACCAAAGGCTTTGCTTTTATGACACTGGTATCCTCTTCAGAGATGTGAATACCCTCCCCTATTTTTGAAGCACGTCTCCTTCACCCCAACTCAAGCAAGGAGCAAGGGGAAAATGGTCATAGGAAAATGCTCAAATTTCCATCAACAGACTGCCCTGCCATACAATGAAATGTGATATTGGCTCTAAGGTTTAAAGCAGAAAACAGTAAGAGTTCCTGTAAAGAATCAGAACTAAACCACAGCTGACCACACTCACATCCACCCCAGAACTGAAGCCAGGCAGGGACATTCAGGCCTTGGAGATGAAGAAGAGACTTTCAGCATGGTCCACACTTTTCAAAACCAAGAGGTTCGTGTTCTAACCGAATGTGCAAATATTCTCCAAACTATGTTATGAAAACCCTGGGCTATTTTACCTTTCCGGTGTTACGGGTTTAATTCTATAATTACATTTATTAACTCACTTATGGACTTCATGAAAAAAGTATAATTTTAATTATTTTGGAAATATAAGGGTCAGACAAAATTTTCTTCTGTCTCTTTCTCATGGTGGCTGTTTCCTCCTCCAACCCCTGCCAATAGAACCCAGTCAAGACAACCCCAGGGCTCTGTAAGCCTTTCTGGGGCCTTTTGACCCTTCTGTCAGGGAGTTTCATGCCATGCACAATCTTCATCATTGCCAATGTTTGGATGTTAAATAACTGCACACCGCATCCCATGTATTAGTCCTCAAGGTGGTTCTATGTGGTGGGGCAGAGGAGCTTAGGTCTTAGGTCACTGGAGTGTGTCATTGAAGGGATTGTGACAGACCCATCCCCAAGCAGTTTTCCTTAGCTACACATGCCCTCCACGATGTGCCACCTTGCCACAGGAGAGAACAAAGTAGGACATTCATTGATGGTGGTCTCCGAACTGTGAGGAAAAAAA
>JAQQSO010006807.1:0-11060 GCA_028658305.1 Pachyuromys duprasi
ATATATATATATATATATATATGTATGTGTGTGTGTCTGTGTGTGTGTATAGAGAGAGATAATATACTATTAAAAGAAAAAGTTATTCTCAATGGCCAGACATGAATGCGAACCGTAAGTGTGGAGAAGAAGTAAACTCTAAATCTGCATGTCTCCAGCAACACAGAGTAAAGTGCAATGTTGCTTTGTTGAGGACCTAGCCATAAACTCTAGGATTTCCAAAGACTGCCACATCTGTGATGTGATAAGAAGGCAAAGAATAAAAAATTTAAGTGAGGAGAAGGCTGGGGAGATACTCAGCAGACATATTCTGCTTTTGCTGAGTACCTAGGGTCCATTCCAGCCCCTACAGGAAGTTCATAGCTTCCTGTAGTTCAAGTTCTAGGGATCTCTTTCACTCTTCTGGCCTCGCCACACTACATGGACATGGTACACATACAAACACTCAAATGCCTCACACATGTCTCCCTTCAAAGGAAAGCCTAGAAAATACTTAAAAGATTCATTCAGCAACAAATTGAAAAATTCATTCACCATGATCATGCAGGTTTTATTCCTGAGATGAAAGCATGTGTCAACAAATACACATAAGTAAATATGCTATCACACATTAACAAAAATTAAGGAGAAAAACTATCTGGTCAGCTTATGAGATACAGAGAAGTATCTGACAAAATTCAACATCCCTTCATTTAAAAACTGACCTTTTTTTTTTTTTTACTGCATTGCATACAGAAGGAATGTATTTCAAAAGAGTAAAGACTACATAAAGGTTGCCAGTATCTATTATTTGACTCAATGGTAAAATATTTCAAGGCCTTCCTCTAAAATATAGACAAGGATCTTCACACATAATTCAGTATGAATGTAATATTGGATGTACTTATTAGAGCAATTAGGCAAGATAAAAGTAAAAAAAGAGGAGAAGAAAAAGTTGCATTATTGCTCTTTGCTGGTAGAGTAAAAAGACATAGTAGCATCCCACAGACTCTACCAAACAATATAAATAAATAATTGATGCATACAGTAGACCACAGGACAAAAATTCAACATACAAAATTAGTTAATATTTCTACATATTAAAATGTACTAGTCAAATAAGAAATGAAAAATTCTGTTTGTAATAGCACAGAAAACAAAACAAATAAACAAAAACAAAAAAGAAAGAAAGAAATTAACTAAGTAAAGAAAAACTAAGGGGAATCTAAGATGCTAGCAATCAGCATGTACCATATCTGAGGGTTACAGGATCCAAAACTCCGAAATTGGTGAGAATAGGGGCAGCTGAGGCCAGAACATCAACACTGAGGCTTCCTGGGTGAGAGAGGACAACCTGTGAGCTGGGGACAGTTTTGATCCAGGTTACCTGTGAACATCTCAGGGTCCTGAGCATGGCGAATATTCAACCCCCATGCATTTCCCCTTCCCCCAAGCACGGGCATTCCTGATCAGTGGAGGCATCAGTGGTTGACCCAAGTGCGAGCTGCCCCTCTGTGCTCAGTGACAGAGATGGCAGAGGCAGCAGCGGTGCTAGCCTCCCAGGTCTATGGCTGTGGCAGGTGGAGGTTAGCTCTAGCAGGAGCCTCCCAGTCCCGTGACTGAGAAGGCAGATACAGCTGCTCCAAGCAGGAGCCTCCATGCTTGGTGACTGAGACAGCAGAGGCAGCTGCCCCAAGTACAGATCTCCCTGCTTGTTGGCCAAACAGTGGATACCACCGAGCTGATGGATCTGCTACACTCTCATTTGTCCCTGCTGGCCCAAATCTGAAAGTAGAGAACAGGAATCCCTGTGCTTTCCTATTAGGTCTGCTAATGAGTGAGTCGCCTTCAAGTGAGTGCATGCAGAGCCCCAGATCCAGGGTCCCTCTATACTAGCAGCCAGATATCAGATCCCTCCCACCCACACCCCCACTGTGGCCAACATAAGGATCCTGGGGACAGTGTTCTCAACATTGAAGTCCCTATTCTGTGGGTCTCCAAGTGGAATCCAAGAAACAATTCCTGGATCCCAGACAGATCTAAAGAATGGGAGGACACTATGACAGGCCTATAGGCCACTGAGGTATTCAGGGAATCTGCACATGCACATTGCACCTGCAAACAGCATCAGCACCACCTCCTGTGCTTAAGCTCCACCCTTCCAGGCATCTACAAGCTCTAGCACCCTGTTGTTCAAGGCACTCTTCCACACATACTCCCACACTTGTGCACACGTGCCTGCAACCTTCCTCCCTTAACTACAACTGACACACCAACATTCATTCTTGAACCAGTGGACCGCTCTCATTTGCCTGAAGAATACTCCAGACACCAGAGACAGATGGACAAAATCTGAAGTACAGACTACAGGAACAAACAACAATGTTACAGGTAAGCAGATGGCTAGAGGTCAGCATAAGAACACATCCAACAAAAATCAGGATATCATGGCTTCACCAGCAACTCCCAAAATCAATGGACATGCTAATTCATAAGATGTTCTCAAATCTATGCTTATCCAGTTATTAGAGGCACATAAAGAGGTAATTAACAAAGTTCTCAAAGAAATACAGGCAAATAAAGCCAAAGAAACAGAGGTACATGGGAGGCACAAGTAGTGGCATATAGAGAGGAAACAAACAAAAAAATAGAGGCCATCATAGAAAGACAGCAATCCACATTCAAACAGATGAAATGGTGCAAAACCTGAAAATAGAATTAGAATCAATAAAGAAAAAACAAACAGAAAAATTCCTGGAGCTGGAGAACTTGGAGAAAAGATCAGGAACCACAAAGGTAAGCATCACCAATAAAATACAAGAGATGGAATTGAGAATTTCAGGTGCAGAAGATACAATTGCAGAAATTGATACATCTCTCAAAGAAAAAGTAAAATAAGAAGTCTCAAACAGAAAACATCCAGGAAATCAAGGACGCCATAAAAAGACAAAATCTAAGAATAATAGGAATAGATGAAAAAGAAGATTCTAGGCTCCAAGGTCCAGACAATATTTTCAAGAAAATCATTGAAGAAAATTGTCTCAACTTAAAGAAAGAGATGTCCATAAACATACAAGAGGCCCACAGAACACCAAATAGACTAGACCAGAAAAGAAACTCCCCATGTCACATAATAGTCAAAACACAAAATCTACAGAACAAATAAAAAGTATTAAAAGCAACAAAGGAAAAGGGCCAAGTAACATATAAAGGTAGACCTATTAGAACCACACCAGACTTCTCAAGAGAAACTATAAAAGCCGGAAGGGCCTGGAAACTCTAAAAGACCACATACCCAGCAAAGCTTTCAGTCAACATAGATGGAGAAAACAAAATAAAAACCAAACTTGAACAATATCTACACAACAACTCAGCCCTAAAGAAGATACTAAAAGGAAAACAACAATCTAATGAAATCAACTAGACTTAAGAAAAGACAAGATATAAATAACTTCACAACCAAAAATTTAAAAGAAAACAAGCATCGAAACACAGTAATGTCACCAACTCCACAATAAAAGGAACTAATGTTCATTGGTCACTCTTATCTATCAACATCAATGGACTCAACTCTCCAATAAAAAGTCACAGACTAACAGAACGGTTCCCGAAACAGGATCCAACATTCTGCTGCATCCAAGAAACACACCTCTGCAACAAAGATAAACACTACCTCAGAGTAAGGGGCTGGAAAAATGTTTTTCAAGTTAATGGACCCAGAAAACAAGCTGGGGTAGCTATCCTAATATCTAATAAAATAAACTTTCAACCAAAATTAATCCAAAAGAGTTGAAGAGGAGCACTTCATTCTCATCAAAGGAAAAATCCACCAGGAAGACATCATAATCCTGAATATCTATGCCCCAAATACAAGATCAACTGCATTTATAAATGTAACATTATTAAAGCTTAAATCACACATCGATCTCAACACCCTAATAGTGGGAGACCTCAACACTCCACTCTCACCAAGGTACAGATCATCTAGACAGAAGCTAAATAATGGCACTTACAGAGCTCCTAAATCAAATGGACCTAATAGATGTCTACAGAACTTTTCACCCAAACTCAAAAGAGTATTCCTTCTTTTCAGCACCTCACAGAACTTCTCAAAAATTGAGCATATAGTCAGGCACAAAGCAAGCCTCAACAGATACAAGAAGATCAAAATAATCCCTACTATCCTATCAGACCACCATGGCCTAAAACTAGACCTCAACCGCAATGGAAATAACAAAAGCCTACATAAACATGAAAACTAAACAACTCCCTACACTATGACAGCGTGACCTGGAAAGAAATGGAAAAAGAAATTTGAGACTTCCTAAATTTCAATGAAAATGAAGGCACAACTTACCCAAATTTATGGGACTCAGTGAAAACAGTGCTTTGAGGAAAGTCTATAGCACTAAGTGCCTCCGGAAAGAAGTTTGACCCATCTCACACAAGCAACTTAAGGACACACCTAAAAGGAAAAGAAGAGGAGGAGGAGGAGGAGGAGGAGGAGGAAGCAGAAACATCCAAGAGGAGTAGACTATTGGAAATAATCAAACTCAGAGCTGAAATCAATAAATTAGAAACAAAGAAATCAATTCAAAGAATCAATAAGAACAAGAACTGGTTCTATGAGAAAAATCAACAAGATAGACAAACCCTTAGCCCAACTAACTAAGAGACAGAGAGAAACTATCCAAATCAGCAAAATTAGAAAAGAAAAAGGGGACATAACAACAGACACTGAGGAAATCCAAACAATCATTAGGTCGTACTACAAAGGCTTATATGCCACAAAATTTGAAAATCTAAATTTAATGGACAATTTAATTTTACCAAAATTAAATCAAGATCAGGTAAACAGATTAAGTAGTCCTATATCTACCAAAGAAATAGAAGCATTCATCAAAAGGCTACCTTCTAAAAAGGAGAAAACAAAACCCATGGCCAGATGGTATCAGCACAGAATTCTACCAGACCTTCAAAGAAGAGCTAACACCAATACTCCTAAAACTATTCCACAAAATAGAAACAGAAGGGACATTATCAAACTCATTCTATGAAGCCACAGCCACCTGGATACTTATATCACACGAAGACAAAAAAAAAAAAAAAAACTTCAGACCTATCTCTCTTATGAATACTGATGTAAAAATACTCAATAAAATCTTACAAAATGAATCCAAGAACACATCAAAGATATCATCCACCATGACCAAGTAAGCTTCATCCCAAGCATGCAGGGCTGGTTCAATATGTAGAAATCCATCAGTGTAATCCACCATGTAAACAAACTGAAGGAGAAAACCACATGATCATCTCCTTAGATGTCAAGAAAGCATTTGAAAAAAATCCAACACCCATACATGTTTAAAGTCTTGGAGAGATCAGGGATATAAGGCATATACCTAACCATAGTAAAGACAATATACAGCAAGCTTATAACCAACATCAAACTAAACAGAGAGAAACTTAAATCAATCCTACTGAAATCAAGGACAAAGGCAAGGCTGTCCACTCTCTCCATATCTCTTTAACATAGTAGTTGAAGTCCTAGCTAGAACAATAAGACAACTAAAGGAGATCAAGGGGATACAGATCAGAAACATAGAAGTCAAAGTATCACTATTTGCAGATTATATGATAGAATACATGAGTGAACCCAAAAGTTCAACCATAGAATTTCTTCAGCAAAGTGGTTGGATACAAATTTAACTCAAAAAAATCAGTAGCCCTCTTGTATAGAAAAGACAAAAGGGCTAAGAAAGAAATTAGGGAAACTACACCCTTCACAATAGCCACAAATAACATAAAGTACCTTGGTGTGACTTTTACCAAGCAAGTGAAACATTTGTTTGAAAAAAACTTCAAGATTCTGAAGAAAGAAATTGAAGGAGATATCAGAAGATGGAAAAAATCTCTTGTGCTTATGGATCAGTAGGATTAACATAGTGAAATGGCCATCCTGTTAAAAGAAATCTACAGATTCAATGCAATTCCATCAAAATACCAGCACAATTCTTTACAGACCTTGAAAAAACAATTCTCAACTTCATATAGAAAAATAAAAAACCCAGAATTGCTAAAACAATTCTGTAGAACAACAAATCATCCAAAGGTATCTCCATCCCTGTTCTCAAGCTGTACTACACAGCAATAGTAATAAAAACTGCATGGTATTGGCATAGAAACAGAATGGTGGATCAATGGAATCAAAGAGAAGACCCAGAAATAAACCCACACATCATTGGGTATTTGATTTTTGACAAAGAAGTCAAAAGCATACAATGGAAAAAAGACAGCATCTTCAACAAACGGTACTGGTCTAACTGGATGCCTACATGCAGAAAAATGCAAATAGGTCTATACTTATCACCCTGAACCAAACTAAAGTCCAAGTGGATCAAAGACCTCAACATAAAACCAGACACACTAAAACTGTTAGAAGAAAAAGTGAGGAAGAGCCTAGAACTCAGATACACAGGAGACAACTTTCTGAACAGAACACCAACAGAACTCTAAGATCAACAATCAATAAATGGGACCTCATGAAACTGAAAAGCTTCTCTAAATCAAAGGACAATGTGACAGAACAAAATGACTGCCTACAGACTGGGAAAGGATCTTCACCAACACTATATATGAGAGAGGTCTAATATCCAGAATATACAAAGAACTAAAGAAGTTAAAAAGCAAATCAATTAATCCAATTAAAAAATGGGACAGCTGAACAGAATGCTCAATAGAGGAGTATTGAATGGCATATAAACAGTTAATGAAAGGCTCAACATCCTTAGTCATCAGGGAAATACAAATCAAAATGACCCTGAGATTTCATTTTACACTCATTAGAATGGCTAAGATCAAAAACTCAAGTGACAATACATGCAGGAGAGGATTTGGAGAAAGGGGAACCTTCCTCCATTGCTAGTGGGAATGTAAACTTGCACAACCACTTTGGAAATCAATCTAGTGCTTTCTCAGAAAATTAGGAATGGTGCTACCTCAAGATCCAGCTATACCATTTCTAGGCATATATCCAAAAGATGCTCAAGTACACAACAAGGACATTTTCTCAACCATGTTCATAGCAGCTTTATTCGTAATAGCCAGAACCTGGAAACAACCCAGATGTCCCTCAACTGAGGAATGGGTACAGAAATTGTGGTACATTTACACAGTGGAATGCTACTCAGCAATTAGAAACAAGGAAATCATGAAATTTGCAGGCAAATGGTGGGAACTAGAAAAGAGCATCCTAAGTGAGGTATCCCGGAAGCAAAAAGACTCCCATGGTATATACTCAATTATTAGTGGATATTAGATATATAATATAGGATAAACATACTGAAATCTGTACATCCAAAGAAACTAATCAAGAAGGAGAACCCTGGGTAGATGTTCAATCCTCATTCAAAAAGGCAAACGGGATAGACATAGAGGGATAAAGCTGGGAACAGGACAGGAACCTACTACAGAGGGCCTCTGAAAGACTCTACCCAACACGGTATCAAAGCAGATGCTGAGACTTATAGACAAACTTTTGGCAGGGTGCAGGGAATCTTATGAAAGAAAGGGGAGATAGACCCGGAGGGAACAGGAACTCCACAAGTAGAGCAACAGAACCAAAGTATCTGAGCACAGGGGTCTTTTCTGGGACTGATACTCCAACCAAGGTCCATGCATGGAGATAACTTAGAACTCCTGCACAGATGTTGTCCATGGCAGCTCAGTTTCCAAGTAGGTTTCCTAGTAATGGGAACAGGGATTGTCTCTGGCATGAACTCAGTGGCAGGCTCTCTGATCACCTCTGGGTGAGGGGGAGGTGCAGCCTTACTTGGCCACAGAGGAAGACAATGCAGCCAGTGCTGATGAGGCCTCATAGGCTAGGGTCAGATGGAAGGGGAGGAGGACTGCCCTTATCAGTGGACTGGGTGAGGGGCAAGGCAGGAGAAGATGGAGGGTGGGTGAGATTGGGAGGGGAGGAAGGAGGCGGCTACAGCTGGGACACAAAGTGAATAAATTGTAAATAATTTAAAAAGTAAATAAAAACCTGTACACTGAATATTATCAAAGGAGAGGAAAGAAATTGAACATAGAAATAAACGATTACTTAAAGCCACTCATAGATTCAATAAAATCCTTGTTCAACTTCTAGGTTTTCTACAAAAATATATTCGTATAAATATAGAATACAATTCTAAAATCCATGTGGAATCAGTGTGAGGGTAAAATGATCATCAAGGTGATTGTGAACAAATAATGTATTTGGAGTCATCACATTGCTTGGTTTCAAAGTGTATGCACAAACTATAGCAATTAAAACAATGTGATACCAACCTTTGAAACAGAGCATTGACCAATAGAACAGAACAGCCCAGAGCTGAGCCCACGCATATTCAATACATTGATTTAAAGCAAATGTGTCAAGAGTACACAAAGGGAGATGAAGCACTCTTCCATAAGTGCTGTTTGGCAAGTTACATTTATTCATGCAGAAGAAAGAAACTGGAGCCATTTAGCAACCATTTGGGCCTCTCCAGAATTGCAGCGCTTGTTCACAATTGACTTATTCTAGCTTTAACAGAGACAGTGCCCATTTGTGTATATCAAAAGAAGGCATAAAGGACTTCCAGAAATTTTTTGAAACCTCACATTTCACAGGGAACAAAATTAAGCAAACATTTTGGATTGTAACATTAAAATTACTAAACTTATAAATAAACTAAAGATATTGCACATTGAGTAAAGATTAAAAACAATATTATAATGAGGTTATTTGAAAACTAGCAAGATATGGACAGATGACTAGAAAAATTATTTACTATAAAGTAGCAAAAAAATAAAGAGCAAACCTGAGTAATAACATAACCTTTTAAATATTCTGAATCAATATTTTAGAATGTTTTTGTAAAAGAAACAGTGGGCTCAAATGACTTTTACAAATATACTCTCTCACACATTCAAGGAAATTATAGTTCCAATTTATTCTTGAAATTGAAAGGAAAGGGAAATCACACTTATTTATTTAGGCAAACAAGAAGATGACTCAAAATCGCAAGGGCTGGGGAGATGGCTCAGTCAGCAAGGCACCCACCGCATAGGCATGAGGGCTGGAGTTGGGGTCCCTAGCACTATGTAAAAACATGCCAGGCACTGAGGCTCACACATCTCTCACCCCAGAGCTGGGGGACAGAGAAGTGGCCGGTCACTCAAGCTAATCTGTGACCTCTGGGTTCACTGAAAGGCCTTATCTAAAAATTGAAAGTAGAGAGTAGTAGAGAAAGACCCTGGACAGTGGCCTCTGACTCCCCCTCACATCCGTATGGGCACCTGTGTTACACTTGCACAAACATAAGTATTTACACATGCTATGAACATACACAAACTTGAATAAATAAAATCCCTGGAGGACAGTATAAGAAAAGTTATAGACTAATATTATAATCAGACGAACAAAACAAACTCAGAACCTAATATACAATACAAAAGTGCTTTGATAAAATTATTTATTCTAGAAATGGAATACTGTCAACATTTGAAGAACATCTATTTTCAAGTAGTTTTTATCCCATGGTCTAATATAAGGAAAAACATCTATCTCATATATGTAGAAAAAAGTATTAAATACCGTTTATCCACTGTAATGGATCTTTGATTAGAAGGAAACTTTTTTGTTATTATTTAACTTATTTTGTGATGTGGTGTGTGTTGTGATGAGGAGTGTGTGTGTGTGTGTGTGTATGTGCATATGTGTGCTCGCATGAGTGTAGTACACACTGAGTTCTTCAGTGTGTTTATATCAAATTTTTGCCTGCATAAGCAAACCTCTTAAGTTATAAAAGTTAACACAAAGCACACCTGCAATTTTCCTGAACTTTTTGCTCTTCTTTCCTATCTCAGCCAGCACACTTGTGAACTTCACTCTGGTGTGCAGCGACTCCTGCTTACTCATTCTCAGGGCGTGGCATTGACACTGTGGACACACTCTACTCCAGGTCGGTTTCCTAGCTGACCTCATCTCCATCACCTTCTCTCTGTGGCTTTTCAGCAAATGCCACAATCTAAGTTCCTTTAAACCTTTGTGGAACTCGCAACCGAGGGCCAGCGTTTGCTCAGAAGGAGATGCTTTCTTACGTTTTGCAGTAGCAGACGTCTTGTCAGTATCCGATGTTAAAATCACTTTTACATCTATTTCATTTTGGTTTATGAAGCGGGTATCTTTACAAAGTATAAGTAGCCAGTAATATTAAACCCAATTCAGAGTATTTATTAAAAGATTATCATTCCTTTCCTTTAGTTTTAAAGCAAAATAGGAGGAATGTGGTTACCACTACCATCTTGAAAATACTGTTTCCTGCCAGCTCAATTTTATTTTGTTTGTAGTCTATGAATCATAGAACAGATTCATAACATCATTTTCTGCATGACCCAATAGAAACTATATTTCTACTTTTACATTCCTCATGGACAGTTACACTGGGCTCCAGCTTTTTGAATTCATCTACTTCACCCGCCGCAATTCATATGTTTAGTATATAATTAAAGTGCCAATGGCGGAGGGGGGAACAACCAAGAATTCTTCTTCTGAGGTAGATTAATTAGTAATAACTTATCCTACTGCTCATTAGTATCATTGGTGTTTTCTTCTCATTCTCAGGGTGAAAGCTCTGTCTCATATCTGACCCTCCTGCAACAGGCCTCATTGACCAAGAAACACTTCCCTTTGCTGCATGTTTAAATCTGTCAGGTTGCAACTGTCAGTTTCAAACATACTGGAAGATGTTGCTTAGTCGAACTGCACTCACTGAACTCCTGGCATACGTCTCCTGGGCCATCTTTGAAAGCAGAAGATAAGTATATTTGGCACTAATGGGTCTGTAATAGCAGCCATTTCAAGGAAAGGGCAGGACACATTACGTTACTTGGAGTGGTTTTCAGCTAAGGAATCCCTAGAGACTCAGGGGAAGAATAAAGAGCTATCGCTATATCACATACTTGACTTTTACAAGTATCTGTGCTACTCATTTGCTCACATACCATGTGTTGTGTAGTTAGAACACTGTGGTAATTGATAGTCCTATTTT
>JAQQSO010006808.1:0-11060 GCA_028658305.1 Pachyuromys duprasi
TTGGATGTTTTGTGCTTGGGATTTTTCCAATTTTTTATTTTCCTTGAGTGAGGAATCCATTTCAGCTAGCGTATCCTCTGCTCTGGAGATTCTCTCTTCCATCTCTTGTATTCTATTGGTGATGCTTACCTTTGTGGTTCCTGATCTTTTCTCTAAGTTCTCCAGTTCCAGGTTCTTCTCCCTTTGTGTCTTCTTTATAGATTCTAATTCCATTTTCATGCTTTGTACCGTTTCCTTCAACTGATTGACTGTGTCTCCTATTTTGGTTGTTTCCTCTCTGTTTACCTTTGATTGTTCCTCTATGTAGGCAGTTAATTTCTTCTCCGTTTCTTTGAGGGCCTTGTTCATTTCCTCTTTTTGTCTCTCCTCTTGTTCCTCCAATATCTGCATAATCAAAGCTTTAACATAATTTTCCTGTGTCTCTGCTGAATTAAAATCTCCACTGCTTTTGGGTGTTGCCCGTGGGGCCATGGTGTCCTGATTTTTGTTGGGTGAGTTCTTTCACCTATTTCTGGGCATTTGTTTATATATAATCAGGGAGTTATTTGTGCTTCAAGGCTGTACTTCAGTCTGAAACTGTCAATCTCTTGCGTCAGGAGTATTCTTCAAGAAGATCAGGGATTTCCGGTGGTTTGTTAGTGTGTGATGTTGTCTCAATTGAACTCTATTGTGGGCCCTTTTTTCCTTGGCTTCGTGATCTGTGCTAGAAGCTGTGAGCACTGCAGGCTGGTCACCCCTCTGGTCTGGAGGTTTTACTCCTCACTCTGTGCTAGATTCTGAGTGTCCTGGTTTGAGATGTCAGCTAGGGGTTGTGCGCTCATCCCTGGGCTTGCTGCTAAGGGCTCTCCCCTGGAATGGAGATTTGGCGCCCCCTTCTGGGCCAGGGGCTGTGTACCACGGTCTGAGATGATATTTGCGGCACACACAGTTCGTTTGGGTTGGTGTGCATCCGCTGTATGCAGGCCTGTCTGAAATGGTGCCGGAGGTCTTCTCTGTCTGGCCAGTGGACACACACATGGACTGAGGATTTTGCTGGCGGAAGCATGCGGTGTGTGCCTGCAGTGTGCAGACTGGTCAAAATGGTCCCCCAACCCTCTCAGTCTGGGGTGGTTCCAGTGATAGGTGTGTGCCTGCCATACACCCATGGGTTGAAGCATAACCCGGGTGCAGTGTGTGCTCGCAGTGTGCAGGTCAGTGAAAATGGTACCCGCTTCCTCCTCAGACTGCCCGCAAGACTGTGTGATCCAGTCTATTATGGTGGGTGCGGGCGCCCAGCATGGCTGCTCATTCAGATCAGAGCTGTGCGTTGCTGGTCACCCGGAGATTTTTTTGGGTAATAACTGGGTGTCCCTAGGGTTTTCCCACTTGATTTTCTCATCGTAGGAGTTCCGCTCACCCGGCAATCACAAATGCTCTGGCGTTTTAGGTCCCAGAGTTCAGTCTCCTGGTCGCTGCATTGTTTCTGCTGTCCTATTCCTCAGACACAGTGTCCTCTCATAGCAGCCATCTTGGATCTCCCAGTAACATTTCTTGAAGATACTTTCTGATTTTCGTTTTGTATCCCTGGCTTCATTATAAAAAATAATTAGGTGTTCATAGGTGTATGAATTTGTGTCTGGGTCTTCCATTTGATTCTATTGATCAACCTGCCTGTTTTTATGCCAATACCTTGCAATTTTTATCACTATTGGTCTGTTATACAGTTTGAACTCAAGGATGGTAACACATCCAGATTTTTTTTTTTATTGCATAACTGTGTTTTAGCTAACCTGTTTTTTTTTTCATATAAAGTTGGATATTGTTCTTTCAATGTCTATAAAAACTTCTCTTGGTATTTTAATGGGGATTTCATTGAATCTGTAATTTTTTTGTTGTAAGATGGGCATTTTTACTATGTTAATCTTATCAATCTATGAGCATGGAACATCTTTTCATCTTCTGATATCTTCATCGATTTCTTTCTTCAAAGACTTGAATTTTTTTGTTGTTGTTATTTAGGTCTTTAACTTGTTTGGTTAGAGTTATCCTAGATATTTTATATTATTTGTGGCTATTGTGAAGGGTGTTGTTTCCATAATTTCTTCCTTGGCTCATTTGTTGTTTGTATGTAGGAGAGTTAATATTGGTTTTGTTTTGTTTAATCTTGTATTCATCTACTGTGCTGAAGATGTTCACTTACTGTAGGAGTTTCCTAGTAGAATTTTTGGAACTGCTTTTGTATACTATCATATAATCTGCAAATAACAATACTTTAAATCTTCCTTTCCAATTTTTGTTTCCTTCATCTTTTTTAGTTGTCATATTGGTCTAGCTAGAACTTCAAGTACTACATTGAATAGCTATATAGAGAGTAGGTAGCCTTTTCTTGTTCCTGATTTTAGTGAAATTGCTTTGAGCTTCTCTCCATTTAATTTGATTTTGGTTATAGGCTTGTTTTAAATTGCCTTTGTTAAGTTTAGGTTTATCTCTAGTATCTCTGATCTCTCGAAGACTTTTATCATTAAGAGGTGTTGATTTTGTCAAAGGCCTTTTTTGCATCTAATGAGATGATCATGTGGGTTTTTCTTTCAGTTTGTTTATATGGTGGATTACATTTACCTATTTTAGTATGCTGACCCATCCCTGAACTTCTTGGATGAAACTTACTTGATTATTGTAGATGATCATGTTATCATGTATCCTTGGATTCTATTCATGAGCATTTTATTGAATTTTTTGCATCTATGTTCATGAAGGAAATTACTCTACAATTCTCTTTCTTTGCTGAATCTTTGTGTAATTTGGGTATCAAGGGGGACTGTGCCCTCCTCATGAAATGAATTTGGCAATGTTTTTATTTCCTAATTCTCTTTTGTGGTATAATTTGAGGAATATTGGCATTAACTCACCTTTGGAAATCTGTTAAAACTTTGCTAAAACCATCTGTCCCTAGGTTTTTATTGGGTGGAAAACTTTTAGAAAATTTTTTATTATTTTTATTTATTATAATTTATTCATTTTGTATCCTGGATGTAGCCTCCCCCTCACCTCCTCAAGGTCCCATCCACCCTCCTACCTCCATCCCTTTACCCCTCCCCTAGACCCTGATAGGGGAGGTCCTCTTCCCTTCTATCTGACCCTAGCCTATCAGGTCTCATCAGGACTGTCTGGATCCTCTTTCTTTGTGATCTAGTTAAGCCATCTCTCCAGGGGGAGGTGAACAAAGCCTTGCTCAGATGTAGCCCATTGGCAGCTCAGTCTCCATGTGGGTTCCCTAGTAAAGGAAGCAAGGGCTGTCTCTGACATGGACTCAATGGCAGGCTCTTTGATCACCTCCCCCTAGGTGGGAAACTTTTAATGGCTGCTTCTAGATCCTTAGGATTGGTCTTTTTAAATTGTTTATCTTACCTGGTTTTAACTTTGGTAAGTGATATTTATTTCTTTAAAAAAATCTATTTCCTTAAGGTTTTCCAATTTTGTGGAGCACAGATTTTTAAGGTAGGACCTTATGATTCTTTGGATTTTCTCAGTGTCTGTTGTTATACCCCACTTTTTGTTTCTTTTTTTGTTGTTGTTGTTAATTTGAACATTCTTTTTCTCTCACTTAGTATCATGTTGATTTTCTCAAAGAACTACCTCCTTATTTCATTGATTCTTTGTGTTTTTCTCTTTGTTTCTCTTTTACTGATTTCAGCCCTGAGTTTGATTATTTCCTGCCATCTACTGCTTGGGCGTGGTTTCTTCTTCTTCTTTTCTTCTTCTTCTTCTTCTTCTTCTCTTCTTCTCTTCTTCCTCTTCTTTTTTCCTAAAACTTTCAGATGTGCTGTTAAGTTGTTAATTTATGCTTTTTCTTGATGTTGACACTTGATGTTATGAACTTTCTTTTAGCATCATTTTTATTCTGTCCCATAAGTGTGAGTATGTTATACAATCATTTTTATTAAATTCTAGGAAGTCTTTGAGTTTTTTAATTTTTTTCTGCCTTGACCTATTGTCATTCAGTAGAGAGATGTTCAGGTTGCATGAGTTTGTAAGCTTTCTGTTGTTTCTGTTGTTGAAATACAGCTTTACTCCATGGTGATCTGATATGATACAGGGAGTTATTTCAATTTTCTTGTACCTGTTGGGACTTGCTTTGTGACTGAGTATGTGATCAATTTTAAACAAAGTTCTATGAGGTACCAAGAAGAAGATAAATTCTTCTGTGCTTGTGTGAAATGTTCTGTAGATGTCTGTTAGGTCCATGTGATTCATAATATCTGTTAGCTACAGTATTTGCTTAATTTTTGTCTAGATAACCTATCCATCTGCTACATCTTTCTAGGGGGTCTAGGTCCAGCTCATGCACAGTCCTTGGTTGATGCCTCAGCCTCAGCAAACCCCTCCAGGCCCTGGTTAGTTGGTTCTGTTTTACTTCTGGAGCCTCTGTCACTTCCAGGTCCTTTTCTCTTTCCTACCACTATTCCCCAAGACTCCCTATGAATCACCCAATGTTTAGTTGTGAGTGTCAGCATCTATTTCGAGGTCCTGCTGGGTAGAGCCTCTCAGAGGACAAGTCTTTCAGGTTCCCGTCTGCAAGTTTAGCAGCTTATCCTTCATAGTGTGAGGGGTTGGTACTGTCCAATAGGGTTCATCTTTGGTTAGGCCAGGCATTGGCTGGGCATTTCCTTAATCTCTGTTGTATCTGCTCTATCTTTATCCAAGCCCATCTTCTGGGCAGCGTAAATTTTGGATTGAAGCTTTTGTGTATGGGTTGGTGTTCCAAGCCCTTTAGTAGAAGGCTAGTCTAGTTAGAGGATGTCCTCTTCAGTCTCTATGGTCTCTGCTACTAGGAGTCTCTGCTTGAGTCGCCCTCATATCCTCCCAGGAGTCTACCCTGACTTAGGTCTCCAGCTTGTCACAGAGAGGTCCCCATCCTCAGTTTTTTTTCTATATGGCCTCTGTCCTCCTGCCCTTGATCTCCTCAGGTCTGATCTCTACCCTCTTAACTCTCTTTGCCCCTCTCCTGCCTTGTGCCTTCTCTTCAGCCATTACCTCTGCTCATTCTATCTCACTTTCTGAGTGAGATTTATGCATTCTTACTTGGGCTCTCTTTGTGACATATCTTCTTTGGGTATAGCTGAGTTTTGAGGTAATGTCTACATGTAGAAAAATGCAGATAAATCCATATATATCTCCCTGTGCAAAACTCAAATCCAAGTGAATCAAAGACTTCAACATAAAACCAGAAACACTAAATTTATTATAAGAGAAAGTCAGGAAGAGCCTTGAACTCATTGGCACAGGAGACAACTTCCTGAACACCAAGAGCTTAGATCAATGACTAATAAATGGGACCTCATGCAACTGAAAATGTTCTGTAAGGCAAAGGACACTGTCAATAGAGGAAAACAACAGTCTACAGAATGGGAAAAGTTCTTCCCAATCCTATATCCAACAAAGGGCTAAGATCCAAAATATATAATTAACTCAAGAAATCAAATACCAATAAACAAAACAATCCATTTAAAAAATGGGCTACAGCTGATTGGCAGTTCAGTCTCCATATGGATCTCTGAGTGAGGGGATCAGGGGCTCCCTCTGTCATGAACTCAGTTGGCTGCTCTCTGATCACTTGCACCTGATAATGCAGCCTTGCCAAGCCATGAAGGAAGAGGATCCAAGCAGTTCTGGTGAGACTTAACAAGCTATGGGCAGATAGCAATAGTGGAGAGCTCCCCCTTTCAGTAAACTAGGGGAAGGGGATGAGGGGAAGAAGGAGGGGGTTGGAAAAGGGAGAGTTGAGGGTGGGGTCTTTAATTGTAATATATAATAAATAAATTGTGAAGAAAAAAAAGAAAATTTTAAATAAGAATTTTTTAAAAATGGGCCACAGAACTAAAGAGAATCCTCAACAGATGAATCTCCAATAGTCGATTAGCACTTTAAGAAATGTTCAGTTTCCTAAGTCATCAGGGAAATGCAAATCAAAATGACACTGAGATTCCATCTCACACTGGTCAGAATGGCTAAGATCAAAATCTCAAGGGACAGCACATACTGAAGAGGATGTGAAGAAAGGGAACCCTCCTCCATTGCTTGTGGGAATATAAACTTGTACAACTACTTTGAAAATCAGTCTGGTGCTTTCTTGAAAAAGTGGTAATATCTATCTTTGATGGTGAGGTGTATTCTTGTATGCAGCAGAAGGATGGATCCTGTTTTAGCATCGATTACTCTGTGTCTTTTTACTGAGAAACTGAGTCCATTAATTGAGAGGCATTCATGGCCAATTTTTGTTAACCCCCCTTTTTGTTGTTTATGTGTGTGGGAGAGAGAGAGAGACAGAGAGAGAGGAAATTTAAATTTCCTTTGGTTTTGCTAGTGTGAGATTATTTCCTTGTTTTCATTGGTGTAGTTAATCTTAGGTTGGAGATTTAGTAACTTATGTGGGTTGAAGTTGTAAAATAAAAATGGGAACATTGTAGGTGATAATATTAATTCTGCTCATGCATGTACTTTCTAGCTTTGTAAATTTGGCTGTAAGCTATAATTACTGTTGTATTGTGCTACAGTCTTGCTACTTTCTTTGGTTCTTCTTCTAATGTGTCTATACCTCTACATTTACACATTTTTCATTATCAATTTCCTTCACAGAATATTGAATGTGGTATCTTGATAAATAAAATTTAATATTATGAACAACTAAATTTTTGAAAATCTTTTAAAATTTGTGTTTTTATATGTATTATTAGACAGTTGTGTATATAATTATTAGAATTTAAGATTGTTTCACTCCCCAATTCCCAGGAAGAATGGTCTCATGACTTCTGATCTATGACATGATCTGGAAATCTATTAAAATCTTTTTTTTCTTTTCAAGATATCATGGACTAAATTATGTTACCTAAAATCCATGTATTAAATATTTCACTCCCAGTACTTCAGAACCTTATTGTAGTTTGTTAAGGTTTTTAAAAAGGCAGTTAAATTAAGATGTGATGAGTGAAATAGTCCTATTTTATTATAGTAGTGACCGCATAAGAAAAGGCCTCACAACACAGAGAAATATAAGGAAACCTGGGAAAAGCAGAGAAAAAGACCACCTGCAAAATAACACCTAGAGAAACAACAAACTGCTAATATGGCATTAGACTTCCAGACTCTAGATCAAGAGATAATAAATTTGTTTTAAGATACTCATCTGTGGTATTTTTATTTATGAAGGCCCAAA
The DNA here is from genome assembly GCA_028658305.1 of Pachyuromys duprasi. Classification (NCBI taxonomy): domain Eukaryota; kingdom Metazoa; phylum Chordata; class Mammalia; order Rodentia; family Muridae; genus Pachyuromys; species Pachyuromys duprasi. Next base: position 7,193 of record JAQQSO010006808.1, read on the forward strand.
CAAATTGATTCAGGTATTTATTGACTTAGCGATTGACTATAATCTTCCTATGGTTATTTGAGCAATATTTCTCAAGAAGATCATCGAATCTTGCATCACTTTGTGTTTACCAGACTTTGTATTATGAGCTACGGCATCTGCAGACTGTTACTCCATATTATTTAAAGGAAAGAAATTGATAGTGAAATAATTTAAGAAAATAACCAATTGTAGCACAGTTTGTCAGAGATATTAAAATGAAATTACCTATGTGAGTTACTAAGATGGGGTAGTAACATGTTACTGCTAAATAAAGTCCACTCAGTCCTTTCATTTGGAATAGGAAACCAATAATTTAAAAACTTTTAAAATCGATTTAAATGTTTGTTACAGAATAGAATCCTTCAGCCTTTAAGCATGTATCTTTCTCCAGACAAAAAGGCATTTGCCTCCTGCTTTTGTCTCAATAGCCAATTTAGGTGGAAGATTTTTCTATTGTCCTGATGGGTCTAATCCCTTCCTCAAAAATACTAATTGGCAATGAGTGCAATTTCATTCCTTTGTATTTCGCATTTTCAATATTCTCTCTCATCTTTTCATCTCTTTGTCTTTACACTCTGTATTCTGGGTAAGTTTCTCAAGATTTCCTTAATCATTGACTTAATTTTATGTAGTGTTGATTTTGTTCTTTTTGTTAGGAAAGCTGATACGAATTCAAATATTTTAGCTTCCGTACAATGGCTCCTCATTTCATCCTGCTCTCTTTTACATCGGTCTGCTATTCATTCAGCATGCCTTTCATCTGAGATGATTTTGTCTTATTTAACGTTTCATCTCCTCCTTCAGTGTTCGTGAGCCTCCATTTAATAATGAGGACAAGATCAGCCCTCCTGAAAGGCTCCAGTCTGCTGCAGCACAACCCTCCAAAGATCATTTTAATTTCACTCCGTTTCATTGTTCTTCAACTTACTTTGCGGTGCAGAGTCTTCTTATGGAGTTCTTGGTGTGTACAAATGTATAGGCATATGTTAGTATTACCAGAGTGGACATGTGTGTGCGTCACACTCACTCTAGGATGTCTAGTTGAGTTACTTTGCCAGCATTCTGGTTAGCACTGTTGTTGCCCTCACTGCTTCTTCAGGTGCTACTCTTATTGACTTTAAATTATGAAGTCAGCAGCCGGATTATTTGCCCTCATATATCTAGAGCATCCAGTTTTTAATCAGTTGTCATGAATATATGATTAGTTACTGAGTAAGAGCTATGCCCCACGTACCATTCTAATACGTTAAATCACTTCACATAGGTTAAGTCTTTAAAAGTGTATGGGGACTCTAAGGTAAACAGAGATAAAGTAACTTGCCCAGGGCCACATAATTTACTTAGGCACTATACCTAGGCACTTGGACATTCTGTAATGTAGTCTCTCGTGGATCCTTAAGGACATGGGAGGGGCTTCTTTCATCCACAGCCTCATCTTCTTACCAAACAGATTTCTTATAATCCACTGATTATTTAAAAGAGTTTGGTGGTTCCTCCACTGCCACAAAGACAACTTCTGAGAGCACTGCCTATAAATTTGTTTCTCCCTCCCTGCTTCCTTAAATGAGTACCCTGGTGCAAGAGCTAAATGCCTTAGTACAAAAGCAAATTCTGCTCTGACCAAACCTTTCCGTGTTTAGCTCAGTGGTGTTCCTCAAAACAATCTCCAAGCCAGTACTTTTAAAAGCCATTCTTAATGAGATACTAATGTGTGAGCTGAGTTCTGTCCTGCTCAGAAAATAGCTTTCACATACTGGAGAGATGTGCAGAATCTCCTCTGTTAAGACATCAAGTTTTTGACACAAACACACAGTGGGATTGGATGGAAATGTCCCTCTTTGTTCCCTCCTGCCCCTTATAATCTGCCTTAGGGCTCCTTTACTTTGGTCATGGAAATTCCTCCTGAGGTCACACAGACTGTAAAGAATATGTCTGGTTACCTGCACTATGGGAAGTGTGCTGGTTTTGTGCATTTGCATAGACATATGAAAAGGAAAGTTTGATCATATATTTTATACCAAATGGTAAGCTATATTATTTTGGCCCCACACTTTGTAGGGTCAAAAACCAGGAGCAGGAATGGAAATATGCCAAGGTCACAATATAAATTAGGCAAAACTGAAATTAAACAAGTAAATAGAACATTGAAAGCCAGAGCTTTAAAGATTAAAAAGAAATTGATTCAAAAAGAAAGACGAGACATGCTAGCCAGTTGAAAAAAAAAGCCAGTGGAGCTGAGAAAAAAGATCTACTGAATTTAGCATCTTCTGATAATATAACTCTTTTCCTCCTGTCTTTGGCTGCTTTCACGAGTAGCAAGGAGTTTCCAAGGCCAAATGGCTTTAATTAATCTATTATCAATATTAAGCTACAAAGCAAAAAATCAGTATAAATGTCATCCTAATGTTCTTCTTCTCAAGTCACTAAGGACTAGACAGAGAACACCATAGGAAGAAGCCTCAGCCAGAATGGGTAGAGTTGCCCAGATTGGGCTAAGTTCGTTGGAATTTTATTAAATCTGATTATGTTATCTTTGAGATTCTATTACATATTGTATGAAATATGCAAATGTTCTATTTTGAGTGTGTGAGAAAATGAATGGGATGAAGAGGACACGGTAGAGCTTTGAGCAGCAATAGCATATAGTAATATCTAGACCTTTATAACAGGAGTTGTAGCCTCTGAGAATTTAGATGAGGGTCCAGTTAAGTAGTGCTTACATTTCTAAGTAGTGAGAAATAATAAATGTGCATGGTTATTGCTAAATTTGGTGGCTTTCTATTCACTCATTGATTACACATAGTTCCATTCAATATCCATAGTTTACGTAAGCACATCTTTTTTTTTCTTTAAAATATATTGGGTTTGTATTGATAATATTTTTACTTGTATCACCCAGTTCATGCCAGTTTCATGTCTTTTTAAAATTAAGAAACACTTTTGCATATACTAAATATCCAGTAAATGACAAATGCAAATTGTGATATATATCAATTGGGAAAGTTATATTACAATGGACTTAGGAACTTTATTTTTTTATTTTTTATTTTTTATTTTTTTGTTACATTTATTTATTTTTATCTCAATCACAGGTTAGGTATTTTGAATCCCAGGCGTAGCCCTCTCCCTCATCTCCCTCCTCCCCGCCCTCTCCAAGTCCACCAACAGGGGAGGACCTCCTTCCCTTCCATCCAACCCCAGCTTATCCTGTCTCCTCAGGGCTGGCTGCAATGTCCTCCCCTGGGATCTAGCCAGTCTGTCACTCCCCGGCTTGTATGGGGGAGGGTCAAAGAGTCAGCCATCAAGATCATGACTGAAACAGTCCCTGTTTCCCTGAGTAGGGTCTTTAGTCCCACACCGAGCTATCATGGGCCCCATCTGTGCGGGGATTCCAGGCCACATTCACACATGGTCCTTGATTGTAGAGACCGTCTCATACAAGACCCCTGTGCCCTGCTTAGTATGGTCTTTGTGGAGCTCTTGTTCTCCCCAAGTCTCATCAACCTCAACCAGATCTATCATTACTTCTCGCCCTCTGTCAGAGGCTTGATCGCGAGTCTTAATATCTGCTCTGATACATCGCTACATTGACCCCCTCCCCCCCACAGAGGTCCTCTTTGGCATGCTCCTGTTCTGTTGCTTGTTTTCTCCTCCACTCAATGTCCATCCCATTTGTTCATTCAAACAAGCATTGATCATACCAACCTGGGTCCTCCTTCTTGTATATCCTCTCTAGGTGTATAGATTTCAGCTTGACCTTCCTATCATATAGGTCTATATAAGTGAGTATATACCATATGTTTCTTTCTGCTTTGGGGATACCTCACTCAGTATGATCGTTTCCAGG
>JAQQSO010006809.1:0-11057 GCA_028658305.1 Pachyuromys duprasi
AGTATATATAAAGAACTCAAGAAGGTAAAAAGCAAGAAATCAAGTAATCCAATTAAAATGGGGCATGAAGCTAAAAAGAGAGCTGACTGGAGAGGATTATAGAATGGCAGAAAAACACTTAAAGAAATGCTCAAGTCCTTAGCCTCAGGGAGATGCAAATCAAATTGACTCTGAGATTTCACCTTACACCTACCAGAATAGCTAAGATCAAAAACTGTAGTGACAACGCATGCTGGAGAGGTTGTGGAGAAAGAGGAACCCTCCTCCATTGCTGGTGGGAATGCAAACTTGTACAACCACTCTGGAAATCAATTTGGCGCTTTCTTAGACAATTAGAAATAGTGATTCCTCAAGACCCAGCTATACCACTCAGGCATATATCCAAAAGATGCTGAAGTACACAACAAGGACATTTGCTCAACTATGTTCGTAGCTGCTTTATTTGTAACAGCCAGAACCTGGAAACACCCCAGATGTCCCTCAGTTGAGGAATAGATACAGAAATTGTGGTACTTTTACACAATGGAATACTACTCAGCAATTAAAAAGGAGGAAATCATGAAATTCACAGGCAAATGGTGGGACCTGAAACGATCATCCTAAGTGAGGTATCCCCAAAGCAGAAAGAAACATATGGTATATACTCACTTATTTAGACATATAGGATAGGAAGGTCATGCTGAAATCTACAGACCTAGAGAGGATATACAGGAAGGAGGACCCAGGTTGGTATGATCAATGTTTATTTGGATGAACAAATGGGATGGACGTTGAGTGGAGGAGAAAGCAAGCAACAGGACAGGAGCATTCCAAGGAGGACGTCTGGGGTCAACGTAGCAATGTATCAGATCAGATATTAAGACTTGCGATCAAGCCTTTGGCAGAGGACGAGAAGTGATGATAGAAATGGAGGTGGTTGGTGATACTTGGGGAGAACAAGAGCTCCACAAAGACCAAACTGAGCAGGGCACAGGGGTCTTGTATGAGACAGTTTCTACAACCAAGGACCACGTGTGGATGTGGCCTGGAACCCCAGCTCAGATGGGGCCCATGATAGCTAGGTGTCAGACTGAAGAAGCTAGTGAGGATAACAGGGACTTTTTCAGTCATGAACTTGATGGCTGACTCTTTGACCCTCCCCCATACAAGCCCGGGAGTGACAGACTGGCTAAATCCCAGGGGAGGACAGTGCAGCCAGCCCTGAGGAGACAGGATGAGCTGGGGTTGGATGGAAGGGGAGGAGGTCCTTCCCCATTGGTGGACTTGGAGGGGGCGGGGAGGAGATGAGGGAGGGAGGGGGACAGTGGGAGGGAATGAGGGAGGGGGCTCTGCTTGGGATGCAAAGTACCTGACCTGTGATTGATACAAAAATAAATAAATTAATTAAAAAAAAACATTTTCTAAACAGGCCTCTGCTTTTCTTAGCCTCTTCTGAGGACAATGGGAGGACAGGAAAATGGTAGGGAGTGGAGTTAAGAGGGAGTGACTGGGAGAAGAGGAGAAACGGGAAGCTCTGATCCAGATGTAAAATTAATTAATTAATTAATAACCCCCACAACCATAACCAACAAAGCCCAGGTCTTGATCTATAAAGAAAAAGACCTAGATGTGTTACTCCTCAATTTATTCCAGAAAAATTGAAACTGAAGAAACACTTCCTAACCCTTTGTATGATGTCACTACCACCCTGATATCAAAACCCACACAAGACAGAATAACAAGAAATGTATAGACCAATATCCATTATGAACATAGATGCAACCTTCTCAATAAAATATTTGCAAACCAAATTCAAGAACTAATCAAAAAGATTAGCAACCATGATTAGGTCAGCTTCATCCTAGAGAGGCAAGTGTGGCTCAACATAGATCAATAAACCTCATCCACCACATAAACAGCTGAAAAGCTTAAAAAAATAAAGCCATCATCTCTTTACATGTAGGAAAAGTCTTGGACAAAATCTACCACTCTTCATGATAAAAGTCCTAGAGAGACTAGGAATACAATGGGCATACCTCAACACAAGAAAGATAATTTTCAGTAAACCCACAACAAACCTCATCCTAAACAGAGAGAAAGCAAAGCACTTCCAGTAAAACAGGAACAAGATAAACATATTCACCCCCTCCATACTTATTCAATAGAATACTTACAGTTTTAGTTATAGCTGTAAAAAAACTGAAGGATTCAAACACTAAAGGAAGAAGTCAAAGTATCGTATGCTGATGATCTGATCTTATACATAAAACATCCTAAGAACCTTTCTAGAAAATTTCCATGACTGATATACACATTTAGCAAAGTAATAGATTCCGTATTAATATATAAAATCAGTAACTTTCTTAAATATACATTTAAAAACATACTGAGAATGAAATCTGGAAAATGTATGTTTTACAATAGCCTTAAAAATCTCTTGAAATAATCTGAATAGGTAATAAATCTTTATCAAATGTATAATTGGTAAAGACGAGGCCTCATATAGCTAAAAAAAACTTTAATATACAACAAAGGAAACCATCATTTCAACAAACCAGAAGTGGACAGAATGGAAAGAAACTACCAATTTCATATCTGATAGAGAGTGTCTAGAATATATATTTAAAAACTTAAAAATAAAAAATAATCCTGAACATCAAGAAAATATGATTAAATACTAGATTATAAAACTTAAAAGAATTTTCAAAAGATGAAATACATATGGCTAACAAACACTTTGAAAATGTTCAACATCCTTAACTACCAGGGAAATTCAAATTAAAACTGTTTGTGATTTCATTCAATCATACTGGCCAAGATCAACAAACAAATAACAAACAGCACACATTGGCAAGGACACAAGGAAGAGAGAATGATTATTAATTGCTAGCTGGAGTGCAAACTGATACAGCTACTATAAAAATCACTGTGGAAATAGCTCAAAAGTATGATAATTGTTCTACTACAAAATTCAGCTCTAATACCATAGGGCACATGCTACTGTTACGGTGTGTCCATCTGAAAAGACTACTGAAAGAGGTCTTAAGCCAATGAATTTTTAAAAATTATTTATTTTTTTATTATTACAATTTATTCACTTTGTATCCCAGCTGTAGGTCCCTCTCTCATTACCTCCCAATCCCACCCTCCCTCCCTCTTCACCTCCTATGCTCCTCCCTGTGTCCACTGATAGGGGAGGTCCTCCTCCCCTTCCATCTGACCCTAGCCTATCAAGTCTCATCAGGACTGGCTGCATTGTCTTCCTCTGTGGCCTGGTAAGGCTGATCCCTCCTTGGGGAGGTGATAAAAGAGGCAGCCACTGAGTTCATGTCAGAAACAGTCCCTGTTCCCATACTAGGGAACCCACTTGGAACCTGAGCTGCCATGGGCTATATCTGACCAAAGGTTCCAGGTTATCTCCATGCATGGTCCTTGGTTGGAATATCTGTCTTTTTAAAGACCACTAGGCCCAGATTTTTTGGTTCTGTTGCTCTCCTTGTGGAGCTTCTGACCCCTCCAGGACTTTCTATCTCCTCCTTTCATAAGAATACCTGCACTCTGCCCAAAGTTTAGCTATGAGTCTCAGCATCTGCTTAGATACCCTGCTGGGTAGAGTCTTTCAGAGGCCCTCTGTGGTAGGCTCCTATTTTGTTCCTTGTTTTCACCCTGTTCTGACTCCAGTTAACAAGAACAGTTAGATAGAAACATAACTACAGAGGCTGAAGAAAAACATGTTCAGTACATTTGAAACATTCTCAGAATTACAGACTTCAAAGGATTAGGTCATTGTTTTAATTTTAGTAGGTGATACCATGTTTGTGATGATTTTTTTGGCCTGAATGTTACTTCCATCATGGAGTCAGTTGTGCTTTGGTCTGGGGACATGTTGCATTACTAAAAAGAGACTTGTTCCTCCATTTTCTTTGCTTCTCATTCTATAACAGCAAGAAAGTGAAAACACCACAGATGTCTATCAGCTGATGAATGGATTATGAAAATATATTACATTTACACAGTGGAATATTACTCAGCTATTACGAGATGAGACCATGAAATGTGCAGGTGAACGGATGCAGCTAGAAATGTTCATCCTGACTACACATCCTGACTGATGTGCATATTATTTATTATTCTTTACATATGTGCATTTTACTCTGAATAACCACAGAGGTAGTGAAAAACCAAGGGAAATGACTGGAGATGAATCATCCAAGGAAGGGGCAATAGAGAGGAATGTTATAAAAAGATAAAGGAGAAAATATAACAGGACAAAAGGGAGAGGATGTACGCCAAGTGTGGAGTGGGGGGAGCAACATTTAACACTAAAGTCCTTTGGAGAAGCCCTGTGGTAGTGGACTATCATAGAAGCTTCCTAAAATAGATACACATATGAAAGTCATATAAGTGCAGTCATCATATATTGGGAGCTACAATGACCAAACAAGACATAGGTTATATTTGGTTTAGTCCTTACTAAACCCCTCCATGCTCAGGAATCTAGCGTAAGAAGAGAAGTAAAAAAATTTAAGAGTCTGACGTTGTGATGACTTCAGGGACATAACAGTACTGATGAACATAAGATACTTTGAAGCTCATGTTTGCTATTTTATTAGTTGTTTTGCATTTTTCTCTCCCAAATATCTCTACTCTTCTTCCTGAGAATAAAAATATATTATTATATATGCAGATATTATAGTCTACTGGATTGTCACTTGTTAAATTGAAGTTTAGAAACTGTATCTCATTATACATTGCTTATGTTTCCTCTTGTATAGCACAAATTTACTACTTTTTTTGCATGTGTACTGAGAAAACCATTTATACATCTATTTCTAAGAGGTGTAAACATAAACTATAAATTTGAAAATTCAAATTTTCAAAGAAAATCCATTATATTTACTCATTTATCTGTTAATTTGTTATTTCTATTTTTTTTTAAATTTGATACAAACTGGAGTCATCTCGGAAGAGGGAAAGTCAACTGAATAATTGCCTCCATCAGACTGGCCTGTGGACTTGTCTGTGGGGGCATTTCTGATTTGCTGATTGATATAGGAAGTACTATCCCAGTGTTGGAAATATCATCCCTACACATATCGCTAGGCTATATCAGAAAAATAACTGAGAATGCCAGTGGACATGAGCCGGTCAGTAGTGTTTATTTATGTTCTTGTCTTCAGTTCCTACCTACAGGTTGCTGCTTATATCATAATGCCCTGAGTTTCTGCCCTTGCTTCCCTGAATGAAAAATTAAAAGCTCTAAGATGAAATAAACACTTTCCTTCTCCAAGATGCTTTTGGTCATGGGGTTTATCACAGTAATTGAAAGAAAAGTAGAATATTTTCTGATGGATATTTTCCAAGTATTTCTCTGTTATCATTTGTTGTTGTTGTTATGAGAGGACTTCTTTAGCTATTCTTTTAGGGTAAAGCTACCAGCCAAGAATTCTTTTTTTTTTCCTTTTCTCACAAGAATGTTTATTTTATTTTAATTACATATTTAAGAATGAACTGCTCTCAATAAAATTCTAAGTTGTCACATTATTGATTGATTCAGTTCTTAAAAATGTGTTTTCATTTAGTTCTATTCTATAGTTTCTGGCAAGAACTCTGTGGAAATTTTGATTTTTATGTGTTGTATCCCTTTAGTAGAACAATAATATTTACATTTCACCTAGGTTCATTCCCTATGTAGTCTCAAGTTCTTGGACACCTGAACAGTGTTGGCTCTCTACTCTTGGGCATGGGGCCTGCCCTTGAGTGGTCTGTATACCTAGTGAGACTCCAATGGAGAAACTGATTTCTCCCTTGTGAGTGGTTGTCAACTGGAGATAGCTTCTGGTTGGGAAAGGAAGTCATGCCTGCTTCCCAGTTTCTGCACTGGGACCTTGCTTGCTTTGAATTTGTGCAGGCTATGCATTCTGCCATAGTCTCTATGAGCTCACATGTGCATCAGTCCTGTTGTGTCTTCTGAAGTTGGGTATGCAGTAGAATGGTCTGTATTTCTTGGCTTATCTTGTTGGAGATGATCTCAGATCCTTACACTTGCAAGTTTACTTTGTTACTGTTTTTGCCCAAGCAGTAAATTTTAGCCACTATTTACTTGAATTTAAAAAAATACATTAAATTTAAAAATAAAGTCATTCTCCTTTATGGAGAGTCAAATAGTACAAATATTAGATTATTTGAGAGATTGCGAGATGTAAGTTTTATAATTTCCCTGAATAAGTTTTCTGTGTCACTGGGTTTGGATCATTCCTTTTCTTCTATGTTCCAGTTCACACATTCTTTCCTGCCCTTTCCCATTTTATTGTTGAGTCCATCACTTAAGTACGCTAATCCTGTCCTTGTGAGTTCTAAAGTTTCTAGTTATTTACTCCTAATGTTTTTTATATGCATTTTATGACATGATATTTGTTCATTTGAGTGAACTATAGTTTAATATGATTGTTGAAGCACTTTTATTACAGCTGCCCAAACCAGAACAGACTATTAGGCAATTCATAAAATAATTGATCTTGCTGTTGATATTTGCTGATTGGTTGCCTCATGTAGATTGGGAATACTGCTTCTTCTATTCTATGGATGGAACATAGAATGTATTCCCTACACTCTCTGATAAAAAATATCAACATTACCAAAACCTTGAAAAGGAGTGTTATATACATCAAATCATCACAGTTTTTAGTGACACACTCTGTTTAATTACGATTTTTTTTGAAGAATCAGTGGTGATAGGCTTATTTACTGGAGAATAATGTATAGTGGCAATAAGGATGAGGTCTATAACTTCCCCACCTCATGGACAATTAACTGCAATACTCTTCAGGAAGGTATCGGGCCTCACAAGCCCCTCATTCACTGTGATGAATGTTGACAAGCCCCACATTGAGCAAGTCTTAAATATAGAACCGTCATTTCTGGGAGTTTGTGGATACTATCTGTATGTCATATCTAAGAGACAGTATTTCATAATATTTATCCCTAAGTTTTGTTATTATATTTCTTCTGCCTGCCTCTGCTGCAATTTCCCGAGACCTTCTACAGGGTAATATAGATGTCCCATTTGGGGCTGAATACAATACTAACTTATCATCATTTTATCTGTAATTTTTTTTTTGCCTTGACCAATACTCACTGTAAAAAGAAACTTCTCTGACTATAGTTATGAGCAATACTAGTCTGTTTTTATAATTTTGCAGGCAGTTTAACTATACATCTATTTAGAGCAAAACATAGTTACTAGATTTCTACTGAGAGTCTATGATCTTCCCTGAATGGGCTCTTGACTAGCTTTATAGTACTTAGCATAACTTTTCTTCAGTAAAGCAGGCCTCCAATCCAACCAGAATGTAGTTGGTTGCCCATATAACAGTCAAGCCCCTTTTACACCTCTAGGTACATCTTGAATAACAACTGAGTAAGACCAATGATGTCTCCCCCCTCCCACCCCAGGAGCGTACACAACTCCTTCAACAATAAGAAAGACCTGTATTTCCATTGTACGGTTTGGGCTTCTTTGTCAAAAATCAAGTATCTATAGGTGTGGGGATTTATTTCTGGATCTTCTATTCAATTCCATTGATGCACCAGTCTGTTTCTACAGTAATGCCATGCTGTGTTGCTCTACAGTGCAGCTTTAGAACAGGGATGAATGCCTCCAGAAAATCTTTAATTATACGAGCTTGTTTTAGCTATTCTGGGATTTTTGTTTTTTCCTTATAAAACTGAGAATTGTTCTTTCAAGGTCTCTAAAAAAATGTGTTGTTATTTTGATGAGAATTGCATTGAATCTGTAGATTGCTTTTAGTAGAATGGCTATTTTCTGGTGGGAATGTAAACTTGTACAACCACTTTGGAAACCAATCTGGTACTTGTCAGAAAATTAGGAATAGTGCTACCTCAAGAACCAGCTATAACACTCCTAGGCATATACGCTAAAGATGCTCTATCATTCAACAAGACATTTGCTCAACTATATTCATAACAGCTTTATTTGTAAGAGCCAGACTCTGGAAACAACCTAAATGTCCCTCAACCAATGAATGAATACAGAAAAATGGAATGGAATAATACTCAGCAGTAAAACAAGGAAATCAGGTGTCCATAAGTGTGCGGGCTTATTTCTGGGTCTTCTATTCTGTTCCATTGATCCACCATTCTGTTTCTATGCCAGTACCATGCAGTTTTTATTACTATTGCTCTATAGTACAGCTTGAGATCAAGGATGGAGATACCTCCAGAATATGTTTTATTATAGAGGATTGTTTTAGCAATTCTGGGTTTCTTGTCATTCCATATGAAGTTGAGAATTTTTCTTTCAAGGTCTGTAAAGAATTGTGTTGGTAATTTGATGGGAATAGCATTGAATCTGTAGATTGCTGTTGGTAAAATGGCCATTTTTACTATGTTAATCCTGCCAAGCCATGAGCATGGGAGATCTTTCCATCTTGTGGTATCTTTTTCTAATTCTTTCTTCAGAGACTGGAAATTTTTTTCATACAAGTCTTTGACTTGATTGGTTAGGGTCACACCAAAGTATGTCTTTTGTGGTAATTGTGAAGGGTGTTGTTTCCCTAATTTCTTTCTCAGCCCTTTTGTCTTTTGTATACAGGAAGGCTGCTGATTTTTTTTTTTGAGTTAATTTTTTACCTGGCCACTTTGCTTAAGGTGTTAATCAGCTGTAGGAGTTCCCTGGTAGAATTTCTGGGGTCACTCAGGTGTACTATCATATTGTCTGCAAATAGTGATTTCTATCCCCTTGATCTCCTTCAATTGTCTTATTGCTCTTGCAAGGACTTTCAGAACTATGTTGAAGTGATATGGAGAAAGTGGGCAGCCTTGCCTTGTCCTTGATTTCAGTGGGATTGATTTAAGTTTCTCTCTGTTTAGTTTGATGTTGGCTATAGGCTTACTGTATATTGCCCTTATTATGTTTAGGTATGTGCCTTGTATTCCTGATTTCTCCAAGAATTTAAACATGAATGGATGTTGGATTTTGTCAAATGCTTTTTTGGCATTTAAGGAGATTATCATATGTTTTTTTTTCATTCAGTTTGTTAATATGGTGGATCACATTGATGGATTTCCATATATTGTACCACCCCTGAACACCTGGGATGAAGCCTACTTGGTCATAGTGGATGATATCTTTCATGTGATCTTGAATTTGGTTTGCAAGTATTTTGTTGAATATTTTTGCATCAAGGTTAATAAGGGAGATTGGCCTGAAATTGCCTTTCTTTGTTGGTTTTTTGTGGGGTTTAGATACCAAGGTAACTGTGGCTTCATAGAATGAGTTTAGTAGCATTCCTTCTGTGTCTATTTTGTGGAATAGTTTGAAGAGAACTGGATTTAGCCCTGTTTTTTTGTTTTTGCCAAAACCATACAATGGAAAAAAGATAGCATCTTCAACAAATGGTGCTGCTCTATCTGGATGTCTACATATAGAAAATGCAAATAGATCCATACAAGGAGATCCAAGATGGCTGCCAGGAGAGGACACCATGTCTGAGGAGTAGGACAGCAGAAACAACGCAACGACCAGGAGACTGAACTGGGCGCCTGCATCTGCCATAATAGACTGGATCACACAGTCTCGCGGGAAGTCTGAGGAGGAACCGGGTACCATTTTCACTGACCTGCACACTGTGAGCGCACACTGCACCCTGGTTCTGCTTCAACCCACAGGGGTGTGGCAGGCGCACACCAATCACCGGATCCACCCCAGGCTGAGAGGGTTGGGGGACCACTTTGACCAGACCGCACACTGTGGGCGCATATCACACGCTTCCGCCAGCGAGGACCTTGGGCTGTGTGCGAGTCCACGGGCGGGTCGGGGAGGAACCCGAGTTCTGCTTTGACCCGAGGGTGTGCAGCAGGCACGCACCAATCGCCGGAACCACCCTAGACTGAGAAGGTCGGGGGACCTTTTTAACCAGTCTGCACACTGTGGGCACACACTGCACGCTTCCCCCAGCAAAACCTCACTCCCTGTGCCAGTCCGCCGGGCAAATCTGGGAGGAACCTGAGCTCTGCTTCAACCCACGGGTGTGCAGCGGGCTCGCACCGATCATTGGAGCCACCCCAGACTGAGCGGGTCTGTGGACCATCTTGACCAGACTGCACACTGAGGGCGAATACTACACCCATCCACCAGCAAAAACCTCAGTCCCTGTGTGTGTCCACGGGCCAGACAGAGAAGACCTCCAGCACCATTTCAGAAAGGCCTGCATTCAGCTGAGGCACATCAACCCAAACCCATCTTGTATGCCCCAAATATCATCTCAGACCATATATTGGTGCACAGCCCCTGGCCCAGAAGGGGGCACCAAGTCTCCAGTCCACGGGAGAGCCCTTAGCAGCAAGTCCAGGGCAGAGGGCAAAGCGCCCAGCTGACATCCCAAGAGGCTGAGGAGCTAAACCTCCAGACCAGAGGGGTGACCAGCCTGCAGTGCACACAGCTTCTAGCACAGAGCACGAGGCCCGGCACACAGAGCCCACAATAGAGTTCAACTGAGACACAACAAATACTAACAAACCACCAGAAATCCCTGATCTTCTTGAAGAATACTCCTCACACAAGAGATTGGCAGTCAGACTGAAGTACAGCCTTAAAGCACAAACAACTCCCTGATTATATATAAACAAATGCCCAGAAATCGGTGAAAGAACTCACCCAACAAAAATCAGGACACCATGGCCCCACCAGAAACACCCAAAAGCAGTGGAGATTTTAATTCTGCGGAGAAACAGGAAAATTATGTTAAAGCTTTGATTATGCAGATATTGGAGGAACAAGAGGAGAGACAAAAAGAGGAAAGGAACAAGGCCCTCAAAGAAATGGAGAAAAATTAACTGCCCACATAGAGGAATAAACCAAAGATAGACAGAGAGGAAACAACCAAAATAGGAGACACAGTCAATCAGTTGAAGGAAACGGTACAAAGCATGAAAACAGAATTAGAATCTATAAAGAAGACACAAAGGGAGAAGAACCTGGAACTGGAGAACTTAGAGAAAAGATCAGGAACCACAAAGGTAAGCATCAACAATAGAATACAAGAGATGGAAGAGAG
>JAQQSO010006810.1:0-11057 GCA_028658305.1 Pachyuromys duprasi
AATGAGGGAGGAGACTATGCCTGGGATGCAAAGTACCTAACCTGTGATTGATATAAAAATAAATAAATTAATAAAAAAAAGAAAATAATAATAATAGTAAGTTCCAGGGTTAAGTTTTGTAGCCTTGGCTGACACTTTGGCTTCTGGCACACTCTAACTTCCAGCCCATGGAGCAGATATAGGATTTGGCATAGCTCTATGGGATCCTTGGGTTCTTGCCAAAATGCCGAACACCTCTCTCAGTCCTTTCTGAGGACCAGACAGGAGCACAGTGCCCTTGGGAGACCAGGGTCATCTGGTCAAAGATGAGGATCTTACCACCAGCCTTGAGGATGCGACTTCAGGCATGGCTGCTAACTTACAGTGCAAACACCTTCAGCTTGGGCATGTCCAGAATTCTCACATCATCTGTGATCGTCCCCACAACCCAGCTATTTGGTTCTTTCAGCCAGGAAGCTTCATTTCACTCATGCATGACAAGGACAGACATATCACCATGATTTATGATCAATCCTCACTCTGAAAGGCAAATGGGACAGATATCAGAAGTGGGAGAAAAGAGGGAACAGGACAGGAGCCTACCACAGAGTGCCTCTGAAATACTCTACGCAGCAGGGTATCAAAGCAGATGCTAAGATTTATAGCCAAACTTTGGGCAGAGTGCAGGGAATCATATGAAAGTATCTAGATCTATCTGGAAGGGACAGGAGCTACACAAGGAGAACAACAGAACCAAAAATTCTGGTCACAGGGTTTTTTTCTGTGATTAATACTCCAATCAAGGACTATTCATGGATATAATCTAGAACCCCTGCACACATATAGCCCATGGCAACTCAGTGTCCAATTGGGTTCCCTAGTAATTAGTTCATGTCTCTGACATGAACTCAGCGGCTGGCTCTTTGATCACCCCTTGGACAGCCTTTCCAGCCTACAAAGGAAGACAATATAGGGAGTCCTGCTGAAACCTGATAGGCTAAGGTGAGAGAGAAGGGGAAGAGTTCTTTCCCTGTCACTGGACTTGGGAAGGGGCATGGGAGGAGAAGAGGGAGGATGGGTGTGACTGGGAGGGGACAAGAGAGGGGGTTACAGCTGGGATACAAAGTGAAAAAACTGTAATTATAAAATAAATAATTAATTAATTAAAAAACTAAAGGTGGATCTCAACAGCAACAGAAACAACAGAGACCCACAAAGTCATGGAAACTGAGCAACTTTCTACATACTGACCACTGTTCAGGGATGAAATAAAGAAAGAAATTAGAGATTTTCTAGAATACAATGAAATAGGCAAAATACACCTAAACTTATGGGAGACAACGAAAGTAGTGCTAAGAGTTCATAGCACTAAGTGCATTCATAAAGAAATTGGAGAAATAACATGCTAGAATTTAACAGCTCATCTGAAATCTCTAGAACAAAAAGAAAAACACACACACACATACACACACACACCAAAGAGCAGAAGAGGGCTGAAAATAATCAAACTCAGGGGTGAAATCAATTATTTAGAAATAAAGAGAATAATACAAAGAATCAACAAAACTGAAATTTGGCTTTTTGAGAAAATCAGCAAGATAGACAAACCTTTATTCAAAATAACTGAATGTCAGAGAGATAATGTTCAAGTTAAAAAAAATCAGAAATAAAAATGGGGATATAACAACAAGCACAGAGAAAATCCACACAATCATTCGGTCTTACTTCAAAAGCCTACATTCCACAAAGCTGGAAAACCTAAATGAAATAAATGATTTTCTTGATTGATTCCATTTACCAAAGTTAAATCAAGATCAGTTTAATGATCCAAATAGTCCTATGACACCAAAGGAAGTAGTAGTAGTAATTGAAAGTATCCCAAACAAAACAGGAGATGGCTAGATAGTTTTAGTAAAGAATTTTGTCAGACTTCCACAGAAGAGTTAATCCTAATACTCCTCAAACTCTCTCACAAAATAGAAACTAAAGGAACATTGCCAAACTCATTCTATGAAGCTACAGTCACTATGATACCTAAACCACACAAAGATTCAACCATGAGAAAAAATTTCAGATGGATTTCCCTTGTGAACATTGATGTAAGCATAATCACACACTGAATCCAAGAACACATCAAAAAATCAGACACCATAACCAAGTAGGCTTCACCCCAAAGATGAAGGAATGGTTCAACATACAAAAATCCATCAATGTAATCCACCATAAAAACAAACTGGAAAAAAAACACACACATGATCATCCCATTACATGCTGTACAAGCCTTTATCAGAATCCAACACCCTTCATAATAAAAGCCTTAGAAAGAACAGGGATACATGGCCATTAGCTACACATAATAAAGGCAATATACAGCAAGTGGATAGCCAACATCAAATTAAATGTAGAGAAATTTAAACCAATTTCACTAAAATCAGGGACAAGACAAGGACATCCACTCTCTCAATATCTGTTCAACATAGTACTTAATGTCCTAGCTAGATCAACAAGACAATTAAAAGAAATCAAGAGGATATAATATGGAAAGGAAGAAGTTAAAGAGTTTCTATTTGTAGATAATATGATAGTATACTTAAGTGACCCCCTCCCACAAAAAAACTCTACCAGATAACTCCTACAGCTGATAAATACCTTGAGAAAAGTGGCTGGATACAAAATTAGTTCAAAAAAGTCAGTAGCCCTCCATTACACAAATGATAAATGGGCTGAGAAAGAAATTAGGGAAGCAACACCATTCACAAAAGCCACAAATAATATAAAATATCTTGTTGTAACTCTAACCAAGCAAGTTAAAGACCTTTAGGACAAAAACTTCAAGTCTCTGAAGAAAGAAATTGAAGAACATATCAGAAATAGATCTCCAATGCTCATGAATCAGTAGGATCAACATAGTAAAAATGGTCATCTTACCAAAATAACCTACAGATTGAATGCAATTTTCATCAAAATTCTAACACAATCATTTATAAATCTTGAAAGAGAAATTATCAACTTCATACAGAAAAAAAAGCAAGTCAGCAAAAACAATCCTGTACAATAAAAGATCTGGAGTTGTCATCATTCCTGAGCACAAGTTGTATTACAGAGTAATAGTATTAAAAATGCATACTTTTGGCATAACACAGGCAGGGCCATCAACAAAATTGAGTAGAAGAGTCAGAAATAAACCCAAACACCTATGGACACTTCATTTTTGACAAAGAAGACAAAGCCATACAATGGAAAAAAGAAATCATCTTCAGCAAACGTTGCTGGACTAACTGGATGTCTACATGTAGAAGAATGCAAATAGATCCATATTTATCACCCTGCAGAAAATTCAAGTCCAAGGGGATAAAATATCTCAACATAAATCCAGATACAGTAAATCTTATAGAAAAGAGGAAGAGCATTGAACTCATTGGCACTGGAAACAACTTCCTGAAAAGAACACCAACAGCTCAGGTACTAATATCAATGATTAATAAATGGGACCTCATGAAAATGAAAAGCTTCTGTAAGGCAAATGACACTATCAGTAGAACAAAACAACAGTCTCCAGACTGGAAAAATGTCTTTACTAACATTACATCTGACAGAGGGCTAACATCCATAATATATAAAGAATTCAGAAAACTAAATACCAACAAACCAAATAAACCAATTAAAGTATATGGTACAGAACTAAATATAGAATTCTCAACAGAGAAATCTTGAATGGTCAACAAGCAATTAAAGAAATTTTCAACATTCTTAGCCAGTAGGGAAATGAAAATCAAATCCCCTCTGAGATTTCATCTTGCATCTATCAGAATGGCTAGGATCAAAATGTCAAGTGTCAGTGCATGGAAAGATGGGAGCAAGGGGAACACTCCTCCATTGCTGGTGGGAGTGGAAACTTGTAAAACTACTTTTAAAATCAATATGGTTCTTTCTCAGAACTGGGAATAGCTCTATCTTAACACCTAACCGTAGTACTTCTGAACATACACCCAGATGTTCCACCAAACAAGGGCATTTGCTCAACTATCTTTATTGCAGCTTTATTCATAAAAGCCAGAAACTGGAAACTATTCAGATGCTTCACATCAGAAGGATGAACAAGGAACCTGTGGTACATTTACACAATGGAATACTACTCAGCTATTAAAACAAAAAACAACAACAAGAAAAACAACAACAAGGAAATCATGAAATTTGCAGGCAAATGGAAGGAACTAGAATAGCTTGTCCTGAGGTCCTGAGTGAAGTAACCCAGACTGAGAAAGGCACAGATAGTATACACTCACTTAAAACTGGGATTGGCCATATACTATAGCATAGACATAGTACAATAAATAGACCCAGTAACAAGGAGGACCCAAGGAAGGGTACTTAATTATCACTCAGAAGTGGAAATAGAATAGATAGCAGAAGTGTTCGAAGAGAGGGAACAATGTTGAAGAATGAGCTTGGAGAGAAATCAAACTGTCGATCATACTGGGGAGAGGGAGCAGGAAGGCAGAGGGTTTGCAAATAGACAAAAAATCAAGCTGTTTTTGAAAGCATTTCTGAGATAAGCTGGAGACCTATAATAGGCGAGGCTCCTGAGAGGCTATGCAGGTGACTCTAGCTGAGATTATTAGTAGCAGGGCTCATAGAGACTGAAGAGGCCACCCTCTAATTAGACTGGAATTCTAGTAGAGTGAGGGAAACACCAATCTACCCACAAAAGCTTTGACCCAAAATTACCCTGCCTACAAGATGTGCAAGGATAAAGATAGAACAGAGATTGAGGGAATGTCTAACAGCTTAGAGTGAGACCAACCCAATGGGTAAGAACCAACCCCTGACATTATTGATAATACTGTGCTATGCTTGAATACAGGAGCCCTGCTTAGCTTTCCTCTGAGAGGCTCCACCCAAGAGTAGATTGAAACAGATGCTGAGGCTCACAATCAAACATTGGGCTGACAACAGGAAAAGAATTGTGAAAGAATGGGGAAAGAACAGAAGGACCTAAAGAGGATAGGAGCTCCATAAGAAGACCACTCAGGCTAACCAACTTGGGCCCAGGAGTTGCTTATGGAGCACCAACCAAGGATCATGCATGTACTCAACTTTGGCAGCTTACACATTCATGGAGGATGGGTAGCATGGCCAACATGTGGATCCCCTAGAAAAGGGAGAGGGACCTATCTCTGACATAGACTCTTTTGCCTGCTTTTCAATCAGTGGCCCCTGGTGGGGGACTCAATTATGTATGTTGCCTCAACAAGCCACATGGGAAGAAGACACACTATGTCTTGATGTGAATTGAAGTGGTAGTCTGAGTTGGAACAGGTGGCTTCCCTTATCTGAGGAGTAGGGGAGGGGGAATGGTGGAAGTAGGAGGGGGGATGGGAAGAGAAGAGGATGGGCTCCTATGGTCAGGATATAAAATGAATAAATAAAATTTAAAAGGGCAGAAATCATATACAAATAAATATTACTTCATTGATGTCATTGATGATGATGATAATGACGATGATGATAATGATGCAGGGAACCCTCAAAAGTCAGAATTATAATTAATTCTTTTAAGAATGATGTTTGCTTACTTATCTGATAGTGTTTATGAAGCATTGCCTTTGTTTCAAATACTGCTATAGTGCTGAAAAATTATCACATTTAATAATAGATAAGCACTCACTTTAATGGTGGCTTATCTCATAATGTAGGGAGTCACACTAAAGGCAACATACATAATTAAAATGTAAAGTATTGCAATTCATGAATCCTAAATGTTTATCATGGTACTGATGGCAACATAGTTTAAGAGCTGTCTATGTATTTTTTTTCTTCTAGTGGTGTACACCAATGTTCCATATTTCCACCATTGTGTCTGAATTCTGATCATTCATGGTGCCCTCTGGGGGTCAAAAGGAAGGGACATATCAAAGATTTGTGAGACATCAGTAGGAAAAGCATTTCTCATAGGGATTCATAACTCTGTGAGGTTGAATTTCAAATAAAAGTCTGTCTGACCGGAAGGTATTTGCTGGTATCCTCTGCTTTCAGGATCCCTTGAAATATCTATATCTGTCTATATCAATCTATATCTATGCCTATGCCTGTAACAATATATTTATCTTGATGTCTCAATTCTTTTAAATGGTATTATTCTGAAGGAGATTAAACTTTTCTCCAAACATTCTGGTTTTTATTAATACATACATATTACTACATTGGAGTTATATCTAGCCATGAAAAAGCCAAGATACAATATACAGATTTTGAGTAATTATTGCCATTAATACAGTGTAGTGCAGTTTTCACTTTGTTGATTTATTTCCCATTGCTTTAGTAGTTCTTTGAGAATGTCATTCAATGCATTTTGACTACATTCCCCTCTCATCACCCTTCCCATATTCTCCCTCCCCTTAAGACCCAATTTTACATCTTCTTTGTATTTTTAACCTGTCTTGTACTGTGTGTAAATTATATGATGTCTTTAGCATTTTACCTTTAAGTTCTGAGAGACAACCAATGGTGGGTTCCTATGCCTGGCATTGTGATTTGTTAGATTTGGCTAATGGGGGGAATATTGTTGCACCAAATGTCATAACTTTGTTCAATTTATATTAAATAATATGTCCTGTAAAACTTTTTCAAACACCTTAGTGTCATTTCTTTCTGTTTCTTTTCTTTACTTCTGCACTGCCCTGTTTTCCTCTCTCCCAGTTAAAGTACTTTCCTCTTTATTCCATTTCCCCATTAACAGCACCTGTGTAATATTATCACCCTCTCCTGTTCCTTCCCGTACTCCTTAGCAGGCTTTTTCAACTTTCCTCGTTTCTGTACTTGTCACAGTTCATATGCATGAATCTAAGGATTTGGAGGTAATATATAGACTGGAGATACTATGGCATTTATCTTTCTGGATCTGAGTTACCCCATTCAGTATTAATACATTCCTTAACCATACTCCAACTTAGCATTTTAGAGATAGGCTCTCTCTGGATCCAGAGTTTGTTTTGTTTTGGTTGACTGGAAACCAAGCCCCAGGGATTTACCTAAATCCATGTTACAGAGTTTGGGTTATGGAGAAAGACAACAATGTATAGCTTTTTTTTTTTGAAGGTCTTAGTTATCTGAACTCAGGTTCCCACGCTTGTACAGTTAGCATGTTACATAATATTTCCTCTCTCCAAACCTGTGAGCCTATTTTCATAATCTTTAGTAGTAGACAAAACTGCATGCCTTATGTGGAAACCCAGAAAAATTGTTTAAATTGTTCAGTAATTGGGGGCTCATAGTATTAATTCATTTTTTAGGACATATCATTGAAGGTAAAAATATGTGGTAGGCTAATTGATGGCCTCTGGAAGATGAGTATTTCCTAATCTCTGGAACTGGCCAGTGTATCATAATACATGGTCAAATGGCCTGGAGCTGTATTTAGGCAGGCAGTGTGAGCTATGCACATGCACTCAATATGACTGAGAAGATTCTAGAAATTAGAAGAGGGCAAAGGAAGATAAAATCAGAAAGATAATAACATGAAAAGTACTAGTATGATGTTGGCCTTGGAGATGGAATGGCCTTGAAACAGAGAATCCAAGAAACCTTCTGGGTCTAGAAAGCACAGCAAAGAATTGCCTACTACAACCTTGATGCCTATACTCTTTAAAAATCCATCTTGCTACTTCCAAACTTCCACGGTCTGGAGAATGCACTTCATTATTTGGAATTTCAAAGAAATAAAATTTAAAGAACCAGTAAAGTTATCTATCCTTCTCTCCTCAACTCAAAACATCAAAAAATAGATATTCTTGGCATGATAACAGACTGAAGTCATTTAGAAAGAAAATTAGAATTTTCATTCCTCTTTTTCCTTTCTCCACAGTAAGGCTGCAAGCAGATGGGAATATCAATTTAGTTACTTGACATTTCGCGGCATAAATGACTTAAGAGCTTTATGATCCACTCTCATTGAAGCATATTTGATAACATCTGCCCAACATCTTACACTCACATCAGAGCCAAGTAGGATTGAACAAGAGGAAAATGGCTATGAGAAGCACCCTAGGGTACCAAACGTGGCCCTTATCGTAAGTAACATAAGCAGCAGCTTGGAAGTAATCATAAATAAAGCTTATTATTTGGTTGTAAGCTTATTTTTATTTTTAAACCTGAGTAATTAATAATACTAAGAAGTTAGCAATGGGTATGTAATCATTTTCCCCCCGCAGGGAGACAATGATATTGCTCATGGGAAAAATTTTATTCATACCTGTAAAGATATCTAAAATATTATCTTAATTAATATTTTATTAACAATCTAAGGGTAATGACTCATACCTGTAATCCTAAGCAGACTAAAGCAGGGGATTGTGAGTTCAAGGCCAGCCCAAGTTATATAGTGGGACAAAAGCAAGCAAATAAACAAGCAAATAAAAGTCACATTACAAATACTATAAAATATTATACAATTAGTGTCATTTTATTTTTAAATATTAGTTACAGTTTATTAACTTTGTATCCAATCTGTAGCCTGCTCCTTCATTCCCTCCCAACCCCTCCCTCATCTCCGTCCTGCTGCTTTCCAAGTCCATTGATAAGGGAGGTCTCCTTCCCTTCCATCTGACCCTAGCTTATCAGGTTTCTTCAGGTGTGGCTGCAATGTCCACCTCTGTGGCCTAGCAAGGCTGCTCCTCCCTCGGTGGGGGAGGAGGTCAAAGAGCCAGCTATTGAGTTCATGTCAAATATAGTCCCTGTTCCCCTTACTAGGGTACCCATTTGGATACTGAGCTACCATGGGGCAGTGTACTGAGCAGGGGGTTAGTGTATATGGTTTTATGTTCAGATCTTGGATCCACTTGGATTTTCTGTGTCTCAAGAATTTATACAACAGTCAGGACTCTTGAAATATTTTCTGAGCAGATAGCCTAATATAATTGAAAATATTTATGATTCTATTGCTCTAGCTTATCAAATTAAAATATTTTCTGCCATCTATAGTCCTGTTGTGATTTTATTTACAAAATCTATCAATACAATATGGGATTTTGGAAGCATCCAATGAAGTCCACTGATCTAGCACCTTGAACTTCCTACTTGTAGGATAATTTTAGCTCTCTCAGTAAATCTCCTATTCAAAAGTTAGAACATTTCATAAGTAATGGTAGTTCATTTTATGCAGTGAGCATACATAAAATGATAATAAATTGACTCAGAAAACAATTTTAATTTACAAATAATTTACTAAAATATGTTTTTATAAAGTGCAACTTTATTTCCTACTTCAGTATCTAAAATATTTATGTGGATAAGGGACTGATATATAATTACAGATATATAATGCATACAAATATGTATATATACAGGCTATTTGGAGATACATATGACAACAGGTACACCTCTTCTACATGTTATTGTTAAGTTTGGCAGATGTGATTTATTTCACATATCAACTAAACTTGGATAAAGGATACTTAGATAACCTGTAAAAGCATCATTTCTGGGTGTTTTCTGGAAAAGATCACATTTAAGTTAGTGTACTGAGTAAAGAAGATTCTTTTTCCCTTGCTGCCTTTAATATTTTTTCTTTGTTTTGTAGGTTCAGTGTTTTGACTATGATGTGATATGAGGTAATTATTTTCTGGTCTAGTCTATTTGGTGTTCTGTCTGCTTTTGTATATTTATGGACATCTCTTTAAATTAGGGAAATTTTCTTCTATGATTTTCTTTTTTTGTTGTATTTTTTTGTTTTTTTCTTTCTTTTTTTAATGTAATTTATTTATTTTTATATCAATCACAGGTTAGGTACTTTGCATGCCAGGTGTAGCCCCCTCCCTCATTCCCTCCCACTCTCCCCATCCCTCCCTCATCTCCTCCCGGCCCCCTCCAAGTCAACCGACTAGGGGAGGACCTCTTTCCCTTCCATCTGACCCCAGATCATCTTGTCTCCTCAGGGCTGGCTGCAATGTCCTCCCCTGGGATCTAGCCAGGCTGTTACTCCCTGACTTGTATGGGGAAGGGTCAAAGAGCCAGCCATCGAGTTCATGACTAAAACAGTGCCTGTTCCCCTTACTAGGGTCTTCAGTTGGATACCAAGTTACCATGGGCCACATCTGAGCAGGGGTTCTAGGCCATATCCATACATGGTCATTGGTTGGAGAACTGTCTCCTATAGGACCCCTATGCCCTGCTCAGTTTGGTCTTTGGGGAGCTCTTGTTCTCCCCAAGTCTTACTAAATTCCCCTATTTTTATTATTATTTCCCGCCCTCTGCCGAAGGCTTGGTTATGATTTTCTTAAAAATATTTTCTGGTCCTTGGAGCCTGGAGTCTTCTTTTTCATCTGTTCTTATTATTCTTAGGTTTCGTCTTTTCATGGCATCCTTGATTTCTTGAATGTTTTGTGTTTGGAACTGTTCTGATTTTAGTTTGTCTTTGAGTGAGGAAACAGTTTCAGCAAGTGTATGTTCAGCTCCTGAGATTCTCTCTTCCATCTCTTGTATAATATTGGTGATGCTTACCTTTGTGGTTCCTGATCTTTTCTCTAAGTTCTCCAGTTCCAGATTTTTCTCTGTTAAATCAATCCCACTGAAATCAGGGACAAGGCAAGGCTGCCCACTGTCTCCATATCTCTTCAACACAGTAATTGAAGTCTTAATTAGAGAAATAAGACAACTAAAGGAGATCAAGGGGATACAAATCGGATAGGAAGAGGTCAAAGTATCCCTATTTGCGGATGATATATTAGTATACATGAGTGACCCCAAAAATTCAACCAGAGAACTCCTTCAACTGATAAACACCTTCAGCAAAGTGGCTGGATACAAAATCAACTCAAAAAAATCAGAAGCCCTCCTATATACTAAAGACGAAAGGGTCAAGAAAGAAATTAGGGAAACAACACCCTTCACAATAGCCACTAATAACATAAAGTACCTTGGGGTGACTCTAACCAAGCAAGTCAAAGATCTGTTTGAGAAAATATTCAAGTCTCTGATTGAAGAAGATATCAGATGACAGAAAGATCTCCCGTGCTCATGGATTGGTAGGATTAACATAGTGAATATGGCTTTCTGACAAAAGCAATCTACAGATTCAATGC
>JAQQSO010006811.1:0-11057 GCA_028658305.1 Pachyuromys duprasi
CGGGAAATTTCTCCAGGTAATAACTGGGTGTCCCTAGGGTTTTCCCACTTGATTTTCTCACCGTAGGAGTTCTGCTCACCTGGCACTCACAATGCTGGCGTTTTAGGTCCCAGAGTTCAGTCTCCTGGTCGCTGCGTTGTTTCTGCTCTCCTACTCCTCAGACACAGTGTTCTCTCGTGGCAGCCATCTTGGATCCCCCGTATGCATTTAATTATAAAGGGCTGTCTTGTAGGCTATCTTAACTTGAATAGCTCTGGGTCTGGGGTTGAATGCATTCACATGTAAAACCCTTACTGACAAGGTTCTCACTGAACCACTGTATTGTTTTATCTACCAAAGCTTTATTTTCTGAGTTAGATTTCTACTGGTTTCTTAGCATACAAATTTATAGGTTTGTTTCTTCTATGGAATACAATGCCTCCTTTACAGAGCCAAACTCTCACACACCCTTCAGCATGTTTGTCTTTAGTTCTTTGAATAAATTCACAAGTTTCATTGATGGCCTCCTCTGGTAAGTAAAGCCCAGAGAGTAGCCAGTCTCCATTGACTTGTTTTTATTATTGTAGATCATGATTTTCCACCTTTTTTTTCATTTTCCATGAGTTTGTGTTAAACTGGACATGTATGTAACAGTAACATTAATTCTAGAATCTGGGATTTTCCTTATGTTTTGTTCAGTTCAATGTCTTGTCTTGAATTAAGGTATGCAAACTGTCTTGTATCCAATATAGGTAAAGTTTCTACTCACTTTATTCATCTGATTCCCTGGGGTTTGCTTTGGTCTGCATTCCCATTCAACTCTATCAAGTTTGCCGCTCAACAGCTGATAAGTCCCCTGTATTTCACTGTTGGGGCAAAGCTGTCAAGATTTTTGGTGGTTTTTGTGCAGATAAAATTATCCTCACAAATAAAGCTGGGGGAAGGGTGAGTGTAGTGTCAGGTGAGGACAGACTTTCCAGCTTTTACACTTATACTTGCCTCTATTTTTCTTCCTGTTATCTCTCCTTCCCCGTTTCAGTTCCCTGAAATGACTCATTTTATCTAATTTTAAGCTCTGCTTTTTAAAGGCAGTATTCACAGACACTTAGTGACCACATAGGCAGAAGTTTGTCTTCTGCAGCAGTGGAAGAATTCTCTGAAGTACTTTTCACTTTTTACAGCCCACCAAGATAAGTCAGGTAAGATTTTCTCATTGCAGGTTGTATTCTGCTTTATTTTTTTATTCAACTTTTAGAAATGCTTCTCTTTCCATTTGCTTTGGGCAGCCATGTTCACTTCACATGTATTTTGAATAAAGCTAGTGTGCTGGTTTGTATAAGACAACCCATCTAATAATTTGTCCTGAATTCCAGAGTCATTGAAAAGCACAAGCTATGTTTCTTTTGAAATACAGCTGTGCAGCTTTCCTGAGTTACATAGTCTAGATAGTGGTTTATATTTATTTATTTTTGTCTGTTATCTTTTTGTGCCCCATGTTCTCAATTATCTTTATTTAAATACATTTGAAAGGCTTATGTTTTAGTGGGAATAGAAAGGGTTTATTTTACTTCTACTTGCATATCAATGTTTACCTTCTTTTCATCATGGGTAGTTAGGGCAGGACCTCAAACAGAGCAAGAACCAGGAGACAAGAGCTGATGCGGTGGTCATGGGGAAATGCTGCTTACTGGCTTGTGCATCATGGCTCACTCAGTCTGCTTTCTTTCTTTCTATACAACATATTCTGATATGGCAACCCTTCCCACATCTCTTCCCAAATCAAAACTACTTCCTCACTCACTCCAAATCCACACCTTTCTTTTGCTTTCTCATTAGAATCCAAATGTGTATCTTTAAAAAAATAATAATAAAATAAAGTAAAAACAAACAAACCAGACTAGAACAAAGTGGAAATCTAACACTATTGAAGCTACTTAAACACACACACACACACACACACACACACACACGAAAAAACTCTAAATGGGAACACCAAACAACTTGGGAGACAAAGCTGCAACTAGATATTTCTCAGCACCAAATGAAACCTCCAGTGGCTAAGATGGATTATATCTAATCAGGTTGTTGACAAAAGGGGTTCCATGGAAATCCTGGAACAACCCAGGGTATTGCCAATGATATTGGTTGCTCCCCACAAATTGGTGGTAAGGCCCTATTACTGGAGAGAACATGCACAATTCACTGGACATGGAGAGGTCAAGCTGTTGCCTCCAGAGAGTTCTCCCCCATGTTTATTAATGTTAATGGTACTGAAACGTAGCGTGTGTGCACACTACCAGAGAAGAAAGGCAAACAGCTGTAAATGGTGGCTAACCATGGTAGATATGCTGGTACAATAGTGGCACAAAAATTGTGGGAAGAACCAACCATTATCTGATTGGAATTACAGCCCACTCCATGAGGCGGAACCCATGCTTGATACTGCCTGGGCAGCCAAAAAATTGAGAGCAGATAGGCCATGAACTGTAAGGGTAGGAAATTTTAACTTGGCCCTAAATGCCCTTCTTTGTTCCTGGACTGGGAAGTGTAAACAGTCCCTAACTGTCCCCTAGTCACCACACCTGGGCACAGCCAATCACTGATTGCCCCATTAGAAAAATCCCTTACCCCTACACCCCCTCCTGTTTTGCGGTTTTTGCCTTTATAAACTCTGTGATTCTGCATCTCAGGGCTCTGTACCACGCCCTTGCGTGGAGCTGTGTGCAGAGCCCCAGCATGCCGGCTACTAGTAAACACCTCTTGCTGTTTGCAACAAGCCTTGTCTTTGTGGGTTATTGGGGTCTGGCATCTATCCTGAGGAACGGAGGGTCTCTCCACCTCGGGAGTCCAACAGAACCTTAGGGGAAAACCAAATACTAGTGCTTCGCTAAAAAAAGGTACCAAAAAACTAACTCCCCATGACATTCAGCCATAAGAATAGATCAGTGCTTTCTCAGCCATCACCAAAGAAGAAATAATTAATAGTAATAATAATAACAATATTATTACTATTACTGTTATTATTAACAGGAACAAATACAGAGACCCACAACTGGAGAGAGTAAGAGACCTGGGAGCACTCAGTCCGAAATGGAATGTCTCCATCAAATCCCTCCCCTCAGGGCTCAGGGAACTCTGTGGAGATAGATGACAATATTTTAAGAGTATAGGGGAGGAGGGCACCAAGGAAAGAGTGTCTTCCAGGCACAGCAGGATCGATGCATGTATGAATTCAGACTGTGGCAGCTTGCACAGGCTCTGCAAAGGTCTCATCCAGATGGAATCCTGACACTGAATGGGGAAGTAGACACAAGCTCCCACCCCAAATCCAAATGTAAACTTCTCTCAAAGGAAAATTTTGTTTTTTTCAACAGAAAACATATACAAACTACACCTGCAAAGGCTTATTTAAAATTTAGAATTATCTGAAGCTTCCATTTCTGTCATTATTTAGTTTGTTGCTCTATTGATTATCAATTTACAGCTTATTTCCTGCCATTTTTTTTATACCAGGTTGCAAACGTGTCTTGTTTTATATGAAAAAAATCTTTCAGTGCAAGTATCAGCTCTCCAGACAAGACACATAAAATTTATATTCAAAAGATTCTGCTTTACAATTCCTACAAAAATTTGGAAAAATTACCTATCATCTATCTATCTATCTATCTATCTATCTATCTATCTATCTATCTATCTATCTATCTGGTGTGTGTGAGAGAGAGAGAGATGTGCCATCAGCTTGTGTGGAGGTCAGAGGAAAACTTACAGGAGTCAATTCTCTCCTTCTACCATGTGGGACTCAGGGAACAAAGGAGCTCAATTCATCAGGCTTAGTGGCTAGTGCCTTTGCTGACCCCTTAGAAACTTCTTTAAATCATAAACCCAAGGCCAAACCAGAACAGTCTCTAGGTTTCTATTCCTTAACTCTTCACTGAGAAGTGAAATGCCTAGCTCCTGATTTTATTCTTTTTCTGATTTATTCATTTTATTTTATTCCTTTACTCTTTTATTTGTATTCTCTTATTTGTTTATTGATTGATTGATTCGTATATGTGTTTGCACATGCTGTGTCATGTCAAATGCATGTATGTCAACTGACTACCTGGAGGAGCCTGTTCTTTTCCACCATGTGTAAGCAGAGGATGAAACTTGGGTCCACAAGTCTGGAGAAAGGACGGCAGCAGTGTTACTGCTGTTATCATTGGCACTGATGGTTTCCCTGTTTCCCAAGTCTCAGGTTAGCATGCAGATCTAAACTCAAATTCCTTTCCTTCAGAAGACCCCCATATCTGTCCAGCTATACAGAGGTTGCAGTGAAGCTCAAGCCTGTAGGTTATAGACTTCGTGAAATTGTCTCAGACATTCACAGTTTCAAAGTAAGCTTGCTTTTCTGATCTCAGGTCTTTATTTTCAGCCTCTGCATTCTCTTCTTAATTTTAAAAACTTTGGTAATATGCTGAAAAATGAAAAACAAAAACAACAACAACAAAAAACCAACAACAAACCGTTGGCAATATTTTATAGGGTTTCCTATAAAATTCTCTTCAGCAGGTAAAACAGAACAACAGAAAACAAAAAACCCAATGTCTTTAAATTATATTTAAGGATGTTTAGAGATGAATCCTGTAATTCCCTTTTCCTCTTCTTCCTCCCTCCTTTCCCCTCTCTTTTCTTACCTTCCTTCCTCCCTCTCCTCATTCCTTCATTCCGTACTTCCTTTCTTTTTGGTTCTGTCTTTCCTTTCTTTCTTTCTTTCTTTTTCTTTTTTTGGCAGGGTATCACTCTGTAATCAAAGCTAGTTCAAAACACACTATGTAGTTCATACTGGCCTCAAATTTGTAGTCGATTTTCCGCTTTAGTCTCCCAAAAGTTGTAATTACAGGCATGAGCCACCATGACAGGGAAAATTCTAGAATTTTCAAAGTAGAAAAATCACACAAGTATAGTTTATATTTATTCACTGGTCTCATTTTAAGTATAATTAATTTCCTAAACAATGTACTACAGTGGCTGAGTGAATCAGAATCTTGTTAAATAATTAGAGTGATTGTATTCTAGCCCATTCACAGTTCTAATGAGAATGATGTTTATTTCTTTATTTGGACTTGGCTCTACATTGGGAATAACTTTCAATCATAAGAATGTCCTACTTTTTAGAGTAGAGTAATTTTTAGTCATATATAAATACAAAATATTACCTATATATAGATATATATATTTTACTTTTGAGATGACTACTCGCTAGTAGCAATTAAACTTCTGGATCTTTATTGATCAAGTGGCACCTGTTTTGTGTTTAAGGTTGATGTCTTCTGCCAGAAGCAGTGGTCCTAGAATATCATCGCAGTCCACAGTTTGTGGTTACAAACTCTTTTTTCTTTTCCTTTATTAAAAATTAATTTATATATATTTTTAATTTTTATTTTATTATTTATTAATTACAGTTTATTCACTTCATATCCCAGCTGAAGCCCCTTCCCTCAGCTCATCCCAATCCTACCCTCCTTCCCTCATCTCCTCCTATGCCCCTGCCCAAGTCCACAGGTAGGAGATCCTCCTCCATTCCCTCTGACTCTAGCCTATCAGGTCTCATCAGTACTGGTTGCATTGTTTTCCTCTGTGGCCTTGTGAGGCTGCTCCTCCATCAGGGGGAGGTGATCAGAGCGCCAGCCACTGAGTTCATATCAGTGACAGTCCCTGTTCCCATTACTAGAGAACCCACTTGGAAACTGAACTTCCATGGGCTACATCTGTGCAGGGGTTCTAGGGGCTCTAGGTGATCTCCATGCAAGGTCCTTGGTTGGAGTATCAGTCTCCAACCAATGCCCAGAAGTTTCAGATCTGTTGTTCATCTTGTGAGTCTCCTGTCTCCTCCAGGTCTTCCTATTTCCCACTGCTTTCATAAGATTCCCTGCTCTCTGCTCAAAGTTTGGCTATGAGTCTCAGCGTCTCCTTCAATACCTTGCTGGGTAGAGTCTGTCAGAGGCCCTTTGTGGTAGGTTTCTGTCCTGTTTTCTTCCTCTTTTGATGTCCATGCTCTTTGCCTTTCTGCATGAGGATCGACAAACTCTTACTACTACTGTATGGAGCAAGATTTTTTTTTCTCAGTGAGAGAAGAGAGCAGACCCACAGTAGTGGCCTTCAGTACCAAGAGCCTGCTAGCTCTTGTCCTGCAGTTGATGCGGGTGACGATACACCTGTGTGTAACCCCTTCTTAATGCAGTTAAATATATTGGGGTCTGTTTAAGTTAAATTAAATAATTGGGACTGTGACCAAAGCTCATATATAGCTAAGTCTGATCACAATACAAAAGCACTCAGGAGGCAGAAACAGGCAGATCCAAGATCTTTGTATTTTCAAGGCCACCCTGGTCTCATACATACATCTACAAAACACAAACGAACAAAAAAAAAAAACCACCTCAGTGAAAGCTTTGTATAAATTGTTGATCTATTTATTTTTAGTCTTATAAAATAAATTTATTAAAGTACAGAGACACTACAATAAGCGTTTCAAAACTTTCATACAAGTTTGTAGTAACATATTACCATCAGTAAATATGAGGGTTACCATTTCCTTATATTATCTTTATTGCTGAATTGTATTTTATTATAAGTAAAATATCATAAAATTTTAATGTGATTGTTTTCTTGGCTATAATTATGGAATATTATTTAACCAATAAAATCTGTTACTATGTGTATTATCTGTGTGTGTTATCCTGGGTGTTTTGATAATTAAAAATTTTTGTAAAATTACTTTACTTTTTTTAATAAAGGTCCAGAAATATCATTGCTAAAAAACGCAAGTTTCTATTGTGTGAATTCTCAAAAATTCCCCATGTGAACATTATTTGATATGATATTTTTATATAACTTCTAAAAGAACCATTGTATTAAGTATAATTTGTGTATTAAAAACCAACAGACATTGCACGGTGGAGTAATTTCTTACCATTTGAATAGACCCAGAAAGTAAAGACTCAAAACAAAACATTTCCCACTGCTGTTCATATTCACTGTTCCTTCTTCCTTACCAAAGGTAATCTCTACTTTCACACCAAGGGATACGTTAGCTATTTTTAAAAGTTTGTGAAAGTATCTATATGAGAGACATGCAATTCTTGTTGTACAGACAAGAAGAATTTATTTATTTATGCTAATAAATACTAAATATAACAATTTTTCCATTGTTTTTCTTCCCTTTTTATCTGTTTCTTTACACAGCGCCATTCGTTTCCCTTAACCACTCCCTAGAGTGTTGGCTAATTTGGAGTTTTGACCACCATTTCTCTTTTGTGTGTGTGGAACTCTCTGTTTGCCATGTGCGGAAGGCTACATCTCTTGAAACATTCTCCTCTTTGGTTCAAGCTCTTCTGTTGTCTTATAGCTCTCATCATTCAGTGGAGATGTCAGCAGCATATCTGTTTTGCATTTTTCCCATTTCTTTAAAAATATTTTTTTTGTTCATTGTTTTTTTCAACAGTCTTTCTTTTTGTCTTATATGTGTTTTCCTTTTCTATCATGCTTCATGCTTACAGCAGCTTTTGAATATTCTTAATGAGGTCCATAGATTATGGAAACATTTCAACTATCATCTCTTCAACCATGACACATTTAATCCCTACTTTTCACTTATATTAAAATTCTAAATTTAGACCATGCAAAAACAATCTCTTTCTGTTTGCTTTTTTCTCTCTATTCATTCTGCATATTTCTTGAGATCTATCATTCCCATCATTTTACCTGTCTTGCCATTAAATCAATTCATAATCACAACTATTATATACATTTTTAAATTTATTTTTTAATTAATTACAATTTATTCACTTTGTATTCCAGCTGTAGCCTCCTAGTATAATCCCCTCCCACTCCCACTCTCCCTGATCTCCTCCCATGCCCCTCCCTCTGTTGACTGATAGAGGAGGCCCTCCTCCCCTTCCATTTGACCCTAGTATATCAGGTCTTATCAGGACTGGATGCATTGTCTTTCTCTGTGGTCTGATAATGCTATTCTCCCCTAAGGGGAGGTGATCAAAGAGCCAGCCACTGAGTTCATGTCAGAGACAGACCCTGTTCCCCTTACTAGGGTAACCACTTGGAGATTGAGCTGCCATGGGCTACATCTGTGCAGAGGTTCTAGGTATCTCCACGCCTGGTTCTTGGTTGGAGTATCAGTCTCAGAAAAGACCCTGGGCCCAGATTTTTTTGGTTCTATTACTCTCCTTGTGGAGCTCCTTTCCCCTCCAGGTCTTTTATCTCCTCTTCTTTCATTAGAGTCCCTGCACTTTGCCCAAAGTTTGACTATGAGTCTCAGTATCTGCTTTAATACCCTGCTGGGTAGAGTCTCTCAGAGGCCCTCTTTAGTAGGCCCCTGGCCTGTTCCCTGTTTTCTCCCTCTTTTGACGTCCATCTCATTTGCTGTTCTGAATGAGGATTGATAATCTTACCCAGGGTCCTCCTTCTTGCTTAGCTTCTTCGGGTGTGCAACTACTATATTTTTAAACCTTGAAACTAGGCATATGAAAATTTATATTTGTTTCTAGTTTGCTGTTGTTTTTCCATAATCGGATGTAAGCCATAAAGTATTACTTATATTAATAACACTTTAATTTACATTTGGTAAAGAATCTTAACCTTTTATGGGTGAAAAGTATTTTAACATTTTTACCTTAGGTTTAGTTAGATTAATTTTATATTTTTAGCTGTTTTATACAAGTACTCTGATGACATCACTCCATGAGCTTTAAACATCTATGTAAGGACAATGAAAAGAATCTGTTGTCATGTCTTATTTTCAAGGTAACATGTATTTCAGAAAGAAGTTGATGATTAATAATCCTTTCTATTGCTGTAGTACTATGGTGTGTCGATATGTGATTCTTTTGCTATGTACTTTATCTAGTAATTTGAGCACACCTTTTGCAGTACAAGTATCTCAGGTTTAATATTATAAAATTTCCCACTTGTACATTCTAAAATTTATTTCTCTAAAATGTCCTTTTCATTACCTCTTTGGATGTGTTTCAGAGTATCTTAATAATTTATTCTCAAAGATTCTTAATTCTCTTACCTGTGTAAAATTGTACTTGCATTTTCCTGTAGTCTAATGTTTTGATCAGTATTAACTATTTCTCTCTTTATTTTTAACAGTTTTGAGCCTTGTGCTATTTGTTTCAATGATCATACTATTTATTCTCAAGATTTCTACATTTTCCTAATTTTTATGTTTGTTTCATTTCAGTTTATTTAACTTCATATTATTCATCCTTTAACGAATGTAGTTCCTCATTTTTAGAGCATTCCAAGGAAATCTTTAAAAATCTGTTTTCTCCTATGATATGGATTGACATTCAAATGCTGCCTTTATTTTGACCTCTTTTTAAGTGTCGTATTGAAGTGTCCTAGAATAGTGATTGCTGTGGCTGTTTGGAGGTCTGAAGCTCTTTTATATGCTCCACCTCTCTTCTCTGTATGTGAATAACTTTCTCCTCTTTGCAGATTAGCAGTTGCCTCCATTTAATACCAGGTCCTCAAGTATAAAACTAGGCCATATGTGGGTCGTTTCAGTTCCGCCATGTTGGTATATTGCTGTAGAACATTATATCTGACAGCATGAGCAGAATATGTGGTTGAATAAAATTGCAAAAGAAAGTCTCTTAATTTTTATTTTCAGGAAAATGCTACTTAACTTGTAAAGTACTTCTTTCTTCTTTCAAAATTCATGCCAGACATTTACTAATGAATGTTTTTTAAATCTATTGCCTGAACCTTAAAGACATAGGAAATTACATTTTTTTTCTCACTCTACCTATGGAGAATGAGGAACAGGTTTAAGTTAGTGGCAAAAAACGTAAAAACTTTACTTAAAATCTGGAAATGGATTCTGTTTGTTATATTAGCATCTTCTATTTGCAAATCTTCAATTATTAGCCATGTAACAGGTATTAAATACCACTTTACAGAGTCTCTGAAGGATGTCTCTTCTCTGGATCTTGCATAGTGTCTTGCAATATCTTAATTCAGAACAGGAATCAACTAAAGAGAAGAGAAAGGGGAAAAGAAAACATGACTAAATGGGAAGGGCTATATATGGAAAGGGATGTATATGGAAACAGATGTAAATGGAAATGGACATATGTGGGAAAAGATGTGAAAGGAAAGGGCTGTATATGGAAAGGGCTATAAAATAGGAAGGGAAGTATAAGGAAAGGGTTGTAAATGAAAAGGCATGTATATCACCTGTGCCTTTTAATTCATTTTCCAGGGAACCTATTTTATTGTTCTCTTGGTACTTTCCAGAAGGCACATTTACAAGTTCATGCAGTGAGTAGAGGATGTTATATTCTGATGATGGTACAGGCTGCCTCCTAAATTTGCTGTATTTTTTTTATTAATTTATTTTTTGTTATCAATCACAGGTTAGGTACTTTGCATCCCAAGCTTAGCCCCCTCCATCATTCCTTCCCACCCTCTCCAACCCTCCCTCATCTCCTCCCTGCCCTCTCCAAGTCCACCAACAGGGGAGGACCTCCTCCCCTTCCATCCAACCCCAGCTCATCCTGTCTCCTCAGGGCGGGCTGCAATGTCCTCCCCTGGGGTCTAGCCAGTCTGTCACTCCCCTGCATGTATGGGGGAGGGTCAAAGAGTCAGCCATCAAGTTCAAGACTGAAACAGTCCCTGTTTCCCTCACTAGGGTCTTTAGTCCTACACTGAGCTATCATGGGCCCCATCTGAGCAGGGGTTCCAGCACACATCCACATGGGGTCCTTGGTTGTAGAAACCATCTCATAAAAGACCCCTGTGCCCTGCTCAGTTTGGTCATTGTGGAGCTCTTGTTCTCTCCAAGTTTCACCAACCTCCTCTATTTCTATCATCACTTCTTGCCCTCTGCCAAAGGCTTGATTGTGAGTCTTAATATCTGCTCTGATACATCGCTACGTTGACCCCCCCCAGAGGTCCTCCTTGGCATACTCCTGTCCTGTTTTCTCCTCCACTCAATGTCCATCCCATTTGTTCATCCAAATGAGCATTGATCATACCAACCTGGGTCCTCCTTCCTGTATATGCTCCCTAGG
>JAQQSO010006812.1:0-11057 GCA_028658305.1 Pachyuromys duprasi
GTGCCCGAGGCCTTCTCTGTCTAGCCTGTGGACAGACACCCGAACTGGGGTTTTTGTTGGTGGATGCATGCAGCTTTCGCCCACAGTGTGCAGTCTGGTCAAGATGGTCCCCGGATCCTCTCAGTCTGTGGTGGTTAGGGCGATAGGTTGTGTGCCTGCTGCACACCCGTGTGTTGAGGCAGAACTAGGGTTCCTCCCAGACCTGCTGGCGGACTTACACACTGACTGAGTTTTTGCTGGAGGAAGTCTTGGGCACATGCCCGCAGTGTTAGGACTGGTCAAAAAGGTCCACCAACCCACTCAGTCTGGGGTGGTTCCGGTGATCAGTCTGAGCCTGCAGCACACCCGCGGGTTGAAGCAGAACCCGGGTGCAGTATGAGCTCGCAGTGTGCAGTTCAGTGAAAAAGGCACCCAGTTCCTCCTGAGACTGC
Source organism: Pachyuromys duprasi (assembly GCA_028658305.1). NCBI lineage: Eukaryota > Metazoa > Chordata > Mammalia > Rodentia > Muridae > Pachyuromys > Pachyuromys duprasi. The sequence goes on from JAQQSO010006812.1 coordinate 432, forward strand.
CTGCAAGACTGTGTGATCCAGTCTATAATGGAGGGTGCGGGCCCCCAGCGAGGCTGCTTGTTCAGATCAGAGCTGTGAGCTCCTGGTCACCAGGAGATTTTTCCAGGGAATAACTGGGTGTCCCTAGGGTTTTCCCACTTGATTTTCTCACCATAGGAGTTCCGCTCACCTGGCACTCACAAATGCTGTCGTTTTAGGTCCCAGAGTTCAGTCTCTTTGTTGCTGCCTTGTTTCTGCTCTCAGACACAGTGTTCTCTCATGGCAGCCATCTTGGATTCTCTCAATGGAATGTATCTTTTTCTTTTCGGCCCCAGGGTTCGGCTTCTTGCTTTTTGAAAAACGGTAAAATTGGAACCGGTTTCTATCCCAGAAAGAAAGCGGCCTCTCACCCTTGCCCTGGGGCTGTGCCGGTGCCCAGGCAGCCAAGGGCACAGCTCAGTATTTCATTTTCTAATACCAGTATCTTTATGAGGTTGACTACACTCTTATCTTCATTTTTAGATTTATTTATTTTTTTAACTTTTAAATTTTATTACAATTTATTCCCTTTGTATTCCAGTGTAGCCCCCTCCCTCACCCCCTCCCAGTCCCTTCCTCTTCTCCTTCCATGCCACTTCCCCAATCCACTTAGCTCCATTTTAAAGATTACTTCTTGAGATAAATATTATCGTCCATGTCTTACAGAGAGCAAAAATGATGAAGAAAAGCAGGTTCTCAGGAGTTAAGAAGTTGGCAGTTTCACAAACTCAACAACAATAGAGAGAGAATCTGAATCCATGTTAGCGTGAGAAGGTTGACATGTTACTTTCTCTCATTTCACTGCTAAAGCATCATGAGCTGCTTTCCAACAAAATTTAGCTTAGGACGATTTGGGAGTTTTGTGTTGAATGACATCCATGAATACACCCTGCCTTACATTCTGACAGAAAGCAGCATGACAGAATGGACCATGAATCATATCCTCTATCTAAAAATTAAAGAAAGAATTAAAATTTGGAAGAAGGTGCTCAGAGTATTAGAACTCATAGAGGAGACTTCATAACAGCAGAAGAACTAGGACAAAGGATCCATGCTACTGAATTATCCACATTATATTCTGTTTCTGCAGTAAAGACATTATAAATGGAAATGTTTGCCATGATTCATAGCTTTGTGTGTTTTCCTTCATGATTAGGTAGTTCTGTTGCACTGAGCCCGTGGTGAGGCAGTGCATAGTACTGGGAGTATATGTTGACACAATCATGGCCAGAAATCAATGGATGAAGAATAATTGGGTTCCTATTGCATTTGCTTCGTATCTTTCATAACACCTTAATAGAAGGACATGGTTTTAAGTCACAAATTTGAAAATGTTGCTTTAAAATTTTTGGAAATAGTGATTTGGAAACTGACTGAATGTTTATTTAGATATTTAAAGTGACTGTGAATCCTACCATTCATTTTTAATCCCACAAATTCATATTTGTCTAGTTAGTGTTGAACATCAGTACCAAATTCAGTATTGTATTTGTGAAATTCAAGTTATAAATTTTTATCGTCCCTAATTCCAGCCATACTAAAAAATTAAGTAGAAAATGCAATACTTGTCTGTTTTTACTATATATTTTCTGATTTTTATTAATTTTTTCAGTTATTTGAGAGCGTTGTACAATGTGTGTTGAGAATATTTAGGCAAAACTGTTTCCAGATCAACACTCTCTTTGCTCCACCTACAACGTTGTATATTTTGTTGTTATTGCTGCTTGCTTAATGATTTATTCATTCATGACAAGTGTTTACTGCACAAAAATTCTTTGATGTGTGGTCTTTCACTGGAATAGTGTGGTTGACTTTCTGGAGCCTACATTTCAAAGGAGAGAAAGAAGGAAAGAGAGAAAGGAAGGAAAGAAGGAGGGAAGGCAGGAAGGAAAGAAGGAGCAAAGAAAGAAAGAAGCAAAGAAGGAAAGAAGCAAAGAAAGAAATGGAAAGAAAAGACTAAAAATCTCTCCAGGAAGCTAATAGTTGCCAGTAGTTCTGTATCAAGTAACACAGTTTTATGTACAAGTCCCACCTACATGCTGAGATTGGTCTGTATGGGCTTGCACAGTTGTAAATGCTGTCACAATTGCTTTTCATTTATACCCAAGTGTCTACACAGATACCTTGAAATCTATTGCAAGTCTACAGACAACAATGAGAAACTATAAAATATGAGAATTTAGAGTAGAGAGAATGATTGAAAGTTCTTTTGATAGTCCTAAACAGATATATACTTTGTAATTAATATCCATAGTGAGAAAAACTAGTCACCAGTGAAGAAAATAGTTCAAAACTCCTTGTTTATTTTTTATTTCACCCAGTGCAAACATTCTTTCACCTGAAGTTTTCCACAGCCCTCTGATGTATACACTGCTATTTATTCTATAAGCTAGTCATCATTTTCAAAATATGAGAAGAGAAAGCCGATGGTGCAGTTCTACAAGGGAATGAAACAGAGCCGGATTCCATGTCTGCTGGCTTCTGTTAGGGGGAATCAAAAGACTTGTATTAAATTTAAAGGTATGATATGAGGAAAATAACCTCAAAATGTTTCAAGGAGATGTAGAAAATGTTTACTGCTTGAAAAGTATGCAGGCAGCTGTATATGGCATGCTTAGGCTTTGAAGTTCTAAAGTCACCAAGTTCTTCCTTTGTTATCATCGTCTCATCCGAGCCTACCTTGCCCATTTCCATCAGATCACTATAATGATCTCTTTCTACTGGGATATAAATGATACAAATTAGGAAAAGAAAGATCTATCTGTCAGGTTGCTGGTAGAAATAAAATGCCTGTGACAGTGTACTTAAAAAGACATTGGGCCATCTTGAGAACATTTTTATCATATCTAAGTCTGTAGTTTCTCTGTCAGGATCATTTTCCTCCCCCAAAACAAGAGTGTAGAGAAGGAATAAAGTCCAGTCATTATATTTCAGTAATAAGGTATTCATATTTATTCCACAAGGTGCTTGCAGAGAAACTCATAAAGAAAAGGGGAAAGTTCAGCAGGTACGAGTCAAGCAAGCAGTAAAATGTATTTGGTCAAACACTGCTCTTCTTTCGTCTTTCTCTTGAAAGGCTAGTCCCCTGAGAAAGGAATTTTTCTTTTATTTATGAGCTGGTAGCTAGTGCTACTTCCTTGCTAACTTTTTTCTAGAAAATGAACCTTACGTTCTGTAGCCACTGTTTTAGCATATAGGCTATCTATGCATAGATATAGCATGAGGTTGTCTGCTGTGAACTAAAAGAGTGGTGAGTTAAACTGGTATAGAAAGGATAAGTGAGTTGATTTGGGAGAGTATATTAAGCCAATGTTAACTATATCTTTTAAAAAAATTTATTTATTATTATTAATTACAGTTTTTTCACTTTTTACAGTTTATTCATTCCCCCATCTCCTCCCACTCCCACCCTCCCTCCCTCTTCTCCTCCTATGCCCCACCCCAAGTGCACTGATAGGGGAGGTCCTCCTCCACTTTTTTCTGACCCAGGCCTATCAGGCCTCACTTCAAAAGAATGTAAATCTATTTCAAATGAGGGAAATAGAATGTTTATTCTTTGAAATCTTCAAGCAGAACTACCAGTTCTTAAACTAAAATGGAAATTGGCTTGACTACGGTGAGGTGTGAAAGTTAGGGAATAAGAATAGATTAGGGATAAAAACAGAGAAAGCAAAATCTTCTTTGATTATTTTCACTTCTGCACATGATTGATACATGTTAGAGGAAACAAACAAAACCAAACAATTATCACACTCCTTAGAACAGAGGCTTGCTCACAGCAAGAGTTCTAGGAATATTTGTTGATGTTTTATTTCTGATTCAACTCTCTCCATTTTTATTCCAGTTGGAGATTAAGATCTACACTACCAAGTTCTAAAATCTTGGGTATAAACCAATGTGTCACTCTTAAAAGGTGGCTGTGTCACCTGTTTTTTTTTTTTTATAAGACTTTACCATCATCTAAAAATCTTGTTACAGAAATGAACTTTAAAGGTGTGTTTCCTGATTTCAAAAGTTTATGACAGTTTTAGACAAAGAAAAAGAAAACAGTATGTAGCCACAAACAACCAAAACTTGGGATTGCAAATTACTATCAAAAATGCAAAAAGATATAGGAGTTAATTACATTTACTGTAAAATATAAGAAAACGAACAGTGGCTAATGGGTATCAGAAGAAGAAAACAGGAAACAAGCTAGGAGCCTGTCACAGAGGGCCCCTGAAAGGCTCTGCCCTGCAGAATATCAAAGCAGATGCTGAGACTTATGGCCAACTGTTGGGCAGAGTGCATGGAATCTTACGAAAGATGTGGGATATAGTAAGATAGGGAGAGGACAGGAGCTCCACAAGGAGAGCAACAGAACCAAAAACTCTGAGCACAGGGGTCTTTCCCGAGACTGATACTAAAACCAAGTACCATACATGGAGAAAACCTAGAACCCCTGCAAAGAAGTAGCCCATGGCAGTTCAGTGTCCACGTGGGTTCCATAATCATGGGAACAGAGACTGTCTCTGACATGAACTGATTGGCCTGCTCTTTGATCACCTCACACTGATGGGGGAGGAGCCTTACCAGGCCACAGAGGAAGACAATGCAACCACTCTAGATGAGAGCTGATAGACTAGGAGCAAAATGAAGGAAAGGAAGACCTCCCCTATCAGTGAACTTGGGGAGGGGTATATGTGGAGAAAGGGGAGGGAAGGTAGCATTGGGAGGGGAGGAGGGAGGGAACTACAGGGGGGATACAAAGTGAATAAAGTGTAATTAATAAAAATTAAAAAATAAAAATAAAACAACCTGAAAAACAATGGTGGCCCATGGATCAAAATGAGTAAAGAAGTAATGATATTAATTCAAAGTCCAGGAGACCACAGTGCTGATGGCATGAGGAAAAGGCTGAGGTTATCTTCTGAAGAATAAGCTATCACCTTCAGCCAGTCAACTGATGAGGTGTTTCTCAGAATGAAAAGGAGTTGCATGAAGCTCAAGAGAGTATAGTTACTTTGGAAGAAAAAGCCTCAGCTTTAAACTCATTATTAAGGACTGATGATGTGCCTTGAAAATGAATCAGTTAAACCTCCCGAAATAGATAGCTGTGATCTATGTATAAAAAAATAACCTCTTTCTTACAGTTTTTTTAAAATTCCACTCAAATTCTGTGTTTGCACAGAAATTGCCATACATTTGGCTATTTATTTCATTTTACCCATGTTGTGTTAGTTCACAATATTCATCAAGTCATGTTCTAATAAACTATGCAGTTTTGAGATAAAATATATGGATTTACTTTAAGAAAAAAAATCATTCTTCTTTGGTAATGAACTCTTTTAAAACTAGAGAAGTGTCAGGCTCTAACTTCCATTGTGCTTTGTTTTTACATTGTTTTTGCATGAAATCAATGAAATTCTTGCTACTTGAGGGGAAGAGATGAAATACAATAGTAGTTATTCTCCAATGCCATATAATAAATAAAATATATAAATCTAAAGGAAGAAAAAAGATATATAAACAGAAATGTCTTATTGGAATGAAACTCCTAGGTTTGCTCATAAATAAACTGAGATGTTTCCGTAACTTCATACTTGTCTGTGTCTACTTTGTATTGCTGCAACAAAATACTGGATGCTGAGTATTTATATAGAAAAGAGGCTATCTCATAATTTGTGGCAAAGATATCTAGATAGCAATGCACTGACATGACACAAGGCCTTTGTATCTGCATTATAGTAACACAAAATCAGAATAGGAATATGCCTTGTATAGAAGGAGCCAATCTAATAAGTAGGTAGCATTGATTTATAATTTCATAGAATTACAACAATTTATGCAGGCACTGTAAGCCTCTCTACTATGTGTTTGAGAGCTATTAACCCATCTCAGGATGTGGAACTCTTCTAATCTAGTTACCTTTCAATAAATCCTAACACTTTTTTTCCTATTTTGTTTTGTTATTTATTTTTTAAAGTTTATCAATTTTTTTCATTAGTTACAATTAATTCAATTTGTATGTCAGTTGTAATCCCCTCCCTTGTCCCCTCCCAATTCTACCCTCCCTCTCTCTTCTCTCCTTATGCTCCTCCCCAAATCCACTGATAAGGGAGGTCTTCCTCCCCTTCCCTCTGATCCTAGCTAATCAGATCTCATCAGGACTGGCTACACTGTCTTCTGCTGTGGCCTGGTAAGGCTCCTTCTCACTCAGGGGGAGGTGATTACAGAGCCAGCCACTGAGTTCATGTCAGAAATAGTCCCTCTTTCCATTATTAGGGAACCCACTTGGAGGATGAGCTGCCATGGGCTACATCTGTGCAGGGGTTCTAGGTTATCTCCATGAATGGTCCTTGGTTGGAATCTCAATCTCAGAAAATAACCCTTTGCCCAGAATTTTTGGTTCTGTTGCTCTTCTTGTGGAGCTCCTATCCTTCCCAGATCTTTCTATCTCCCTCTTCTTTCATAAGATTCCCTGTACTCTGCTCAAAGTTTGGCTATGAGTTTCAGCATCTGCTTTGATACCCTGCTGGGTAGAGTCTTTTAGAGGTCCCCTGTGGTAGTCCCCTGTCCTGTTCTGTTTTCTCCCTCTTCTAATGTCCATCCCATTTGTTGTTCTGAGTGAGTAATGATCATCTTACCCAAGGTCCTTCTTCTTGTTTAGCTTCTTCAGATGTACATATTTTAGTATGTTTAACCTTTATTATATGTCTCATATCCACTTATAAGTGAACATATACCATGTGTGTCTTTCTGTTTCTGGGATACCTCACTCAGGATGATCTTCTCTAGTTTCCACCATTTGTCTGTATATTTCATGATTTCCTTGTTTTTAATTGGTGAGTAGTATTCCATTGTGTACTTAACACTTAAAAGTTCCCCTTCCTCATTGTAAAACACAGAGAACAAATCCTATCCAATTGGTACAAACCCCATCAAATTTATCTGAGTTTGTGAGAGTTTCCCAATAAGCCTAATCTTTGTTGGTGGTCACAAATTGCTCATGAGTACCTTGCAATCACAATTCCCAGTTAACACATTTATAAATCAATTTTTAACAACTAATTGTAAAATGCCAATCATTCATTTAAGTGAAATCTGAATACTGAGTAAATGTGTGAGAAACAAATATGCTTTTATAATAATTGGGACAAATGTGGGGGGTATGGCCTCACTATGATGTGGTATCTCTAGTTGGAGAATTTGATAAGATTATGAGAGTTGTCTTTACTATGATATTGTATTTTTTCTTTCCTAGGAGGAAAAAAAGCATTTTCACTCTCTTTGGAGCTAGTACGTTCTTTCCAAAATAGTTCCTCAAATCCATCCAATTTCAGTGTGAGATGATCTCTTTTTCTCATCCCCTCTCTCCACCTTCTCTCTCTGCATGGATGTGTGTGTGTGTGTGTAGGGTCAGAAGCTTCTGTCCATACATTATCGACAATAATAGTTTGCCTCTCCCAGTATCTAATTTTTCCACCACTGATCTTCACACAAATAAAAGAACATATCACAGTTCAGGAGTAAATAGGAAATGGAGCAGTAAGTAAATATTGAAAACAGAGATTTTTGGATTAAGTGCCCTACAGTGACAAAAGATAGAGCAGATACTACATGGACCTAAGGGGACCCTGGTTACTAGCATTAAAGACTCTATTTTTCAGTGAATAAAGATAGGTCCCAATCTTATTAGTGCATTCCCCTACCACACAGTCTCAAGGGCGTTCTCTCTGGACCACAAAATAGTGGCCCTTTCTGCCAGGTTTCCTTGAACTATGCTCTCTCTCTTCCCTAAATGATCTTATATTTTTATTAGTCTTAAATATTGGAGTATTTATTTTGTACACAAGTCACAATGATTGCTAGTCCTGTTGATGTCCTAGAGAATGAAATGAGATCAATCACTTAACACATAGTAGGTGCCAAATAATCTTGTCATTTCCTAGAAGACATGGCTCTGAGGTATGATACTGAAATCACTTTTTAGCTTAATTTCATTTCATATCACCCCAAAATAGAGTCTGGTACAAAGCTTTTCATTTTCCTTCAACTATTCAATTTGTATAATGTAAATGTGAGTAGCAGTAGCAGGTAATATCATATCTTTCTGCTCAGAGCTGAAGCAGAGAAAATTACGTAACCAAGACACATAGTTCAGATTGTAATTATGATTATTATTAGCTATAATAATAGATCGTAATAGCATCTGCAAGCAGCACCAACAAAACCCTGCATGGGCCTTATTAGTCTGGGCCCCAGTAATTTTCAGTGTGTAGTTATTTGACTATAACTAGACCAAAGCACTCTGCCATGTGATCTCCAGGTTTAATTTTTAATACAGTTCAAAAAATATTTGTTAAAAGCCTGTGTATCAAACAAGTGATGATAATAGGCTCTGTTGTGATAATTAAAAAGACTAGAATTTCAAAAGTCATGTTTACCTTGATTGAAATACTGTGAATACCATGCTCATTTGTGGATGAACTTGCCTAACACTCAGTACTTTTCAATTATTAAAAGAAAAATAATAACTGAGTTGTTATGAGATGAATTTTTAGGCTTTGATATCAAAATTGTGACAAAAGTGAACTTACCAGTCAGTCAATATATTATCTGCTCATTTTTCTTATCAATCGCAGAATACAAACATACACATTTTGTATAGTAAAAAGATCACTTACGTAATTACGATATTATAGACTAGAATTCAGTGGTGGAAATATTTGCATAGTATGGTGGAACATGAATGGATTTTCAATGAATTTTGTCTAAAATTCCAAAGACAGCTGTTACTAAAGGAATATTTTTTAAACAGAGTGACATTTGCCTTATGTTCAAGAAGACAATGGAATTCCTGCAATTGCATAAAGATATAATCATGAACCTTATGTTAGAGAAAATAAAATAATCTAGTGTGATTAAGATAAATAAAAACACAGAGACATCATTCCTACTATATTTATAATAATTTACTGAACACATTAAAAAGGTACTTTTCCCCCTTAAAAGTCGTACCATTTAGATTGCTTAAATAACTCCATTAGAGAGACTTTAAATCACATGAGTTATGGTAATAACGTATCTAGTCTGTTGAGTATCTTCACATTTCTGTAGCATTTATAGAAATGATCAAGTCTTGTCTTCTATAGAATAATACAAATGTGTTTATTTAAAAACACTTACCATTCTAGTTGCTTTATCTCTTTAAAGTAAGTTAGTTTTTTCCAAATAATAAAGTTTGGGAAGGCATGAAGAGCCCAGGTTATGAATTACTGAGGAGATTATGCAGCATCCCTGTAGATCAGATTACTAATCTGTGAATAGATGCCATATATGCATCTAATCTTACTGCCAACAAATGGTGTCTGTTCTGCATTTGTTTCAAACATAGGCTTTTATATGAGCTCTAAAGAATATATTTCTTTTGTTGTTGTTGTTATTCTTTGTTTCTTTTTAAAATTTATTTATTTTTATATCAATCACAGCTTAGGTACTTTGCATCCCAGGTGTAGCCCCCTCCATCAATTCCTCCCATTCTCCCCATCCCTCCCTCATTTCCTCCCGGCCCCCTCCAAGTCCACCAATGGGGGAGGGCCTCCTCCCCTTCCATCCAACCCCAGCTCATCTTGTCTCCTCAGGGCTGGCTGCAATGTCCTCCCCTGGGATCTAGCCATCTGTCATTCCCTTGCATGTATGGGGGAGGGTAAAAGAGTCAGCCATCAAGTTCATGACTGAAACAGTCCCTGTTTCCCTTACTAGGGTCTTCAGTTCCACACTGAGCTATCATGGGCCACATCTGCGCGGGGGTTCTTCCATATATGGTCCTTGGTTGGAGAAACTGTCTCATATAAGACCCCTGTGCCTGCACAGTTTGGTCTTTGTGGAGCTCTTGTTCTCCCCAAGTCTTACTAATTTCCCCTAATTTTATTATTACTCCCGCCCTCTGCAAAACGCTTGTTTGTGAGTCTTAATATCTGCTTTGATACATTGCTATATTGATTCTTTCAGAAGTCCTTTCTGGTATGCTCCTGTCCTGTTGCTTGTTTTCTCCTCCATTCATTGTACATCCTATTTGTTCATTTATACGAGCATTGATCATACCAACCTGGATCCTCCTTCTTGTATATCTTCCCTAGGTGTGTAAATTTCAGCATGAGCTTCCTATCCTATAGGTCTAGATAAGTGGATATATACCATATGTTTCTTTCTGCTTTTGGGATACCTCACTTAGGATGATCATTTCCAGGTCCCACCATTTGCCTGCGAATTTCATGATTTCCTCCTTTTTAACTGCTGAGTAGTATTACATTGTGTAAAAGTACCACAATTTCTGTATCCATTCCTCAACTGACAGACATCTCGGTTGTTTCCAGGTTCTGGCTATTACAAATTAAGCAGCCACGAACATAGTTGAGCAAATGTCCTTGTAGTGTACTTAAGCATATTTTCGATATATGCCTAAGAGTGGCATAGCTGGGTCTTGAGGAATCATTATTCTTAATTGTCTAAAAGAGCACCAAATTGATTTCCTGAGTGGTTGTACAAGTTTGCATTCCCACCAGCAATGGAGGAGTGTTCCCCTTTCTCCACAACCTCTATAGTTTTTGATCTTAGCCATTCTGG